>QZGG01000567.1:0-124774 GCA_006409495.1 Sedum album
TGGAATCCAAATTCGAAACTGCTGTCTCAAAGATCAAAAGAGACATTGTGTTTGCAGCATCATTATACTTGTAACTCCCTCTTAGGACAATACGTTGACCCTCTATATTTAACATCCAGCAGTTACCAGTGCAGACCTCGGCAGTAGAAAGCAGACTGGATAAATCAAACTATACAGTACCGCGCCTCGCGATTAGTCGTGCAGTTTGCGCTCTAATTGTTTGTACTCATAGGACCTGCTTGTTAGATTACCTTGTAGGTTCCAGTTGGAGTCTGGCCTTTTGAAAAACACAGCTCACCAGAGAAGGCTGATAAAGAAATTTTGTAAACTTATATTTTCTGCTATGAATTTATTAAGAGATATTGAAGATGTCATAACTCGAGGAAATATATTCACTTGTTCTTTTTTGCATTCAATTAAATGTAGCATACTTTTTTCAGGTAGTAAATTGTGATGTAGTTTTGCATTTACCCATTAGAGGCCTGAATATACTCAGTCAAATAGTTATCAGCACTATTGTTCTGAACATAATTGACTTTTATGCTAATATACAAGTACCTAAATTTTCGTCTGCGTACAAAATTATCACAAGTGAAGACCAAGCAAAAATGCTGTCCGGATAAATAAGTTTTTAGTTAATGAAAATTGCCACCTTAATAGGGAAGCCTGTTGCTTGGTCTAACACTTATTTCGTCTTTCCTTATATTGATCCGAACTTGAAGCATAACAAGCCAGTTAGGAACTTGCATATATAATAAGACATCAGTTGCAACAAACGCACACTTCCATACATAAAAGAACCAAACGGACAGAACAAAACTATCTGTCAAAACATAGTAATGGCTGATGATGCTCAAGACCAAGCAGAACGTGAGCGAATCTTCAAACGATTTGATGCAAATGGGGATGGAAAAATCTCATCTTCTGAACTAGGGGATGCCTTGAAATCTCTTGGCTCCGTCACTGCAGATGAAGTTCAACGTATGATGAAGGAAATCGATACGGATGGAGATGGTTTCATTTCTTTTGAAGAGTTCATTGAATTTGCCAAAGCTAACCGTGGTCTCGTCAAAGATGTTGCTAAAGTATTTTAGCCTTGATGTGCTTTTTGGCACATTTTTCTTATTTTCCAACAAGTCTTTTTCTTCTTTTCCTTGTCAGATTTGTAGACATGTTCATTCTTTAATCGACCAATTTTGACCAGTTCGTTACAACTCTGGTTAATCTTTCCAATACATAAGTGATCTCGGATCTCGTATAGCGCTGTTATTAATTGCTGCAAATAATAAAACGATTTCAACACGGTTGAATTTGATCACAGAGTTTATGTGGAATAAAAGGAAAAAATCATAACCGTTTAAGTTGATCATTCAATGGCAGTTGAATTAGCAAAATTTACAGAATGGTTTGCTTTGGAATTTTTTATATATTAAATCTGATCAGTCCATTCATTAAGAATCAATGGAAGAGATCATGTATCAGTGTCTCACAAATAATAAATGGTCTTTCTTGATTTCTTCCCTTACGGCGCTGTTATTAATTACTACAAATAATAAAACGGTATTGTTCTAACATTTCTAATATATTTAAAATTTGAAAATTTACTAAAATACCCCGCAAATAGTAGACATTTAAAGCTAAAATAATACTCCCTCCGTCCCATAATTTATGTCTCATTTGGTTCTTTGCACGGTTTTTAAGGAATGAAAAAAAAATAATTGAAAAAGATAGTTGTGTGGTAAGGAAAGAGAAAAAAAGTGATTTGATAGATAATAAATGATGAGAAAGGAAGAGAGAGCAGAAATATGTGGTGAAAAACTAAAGAAGACATGTTCAGTTATGATAAGTTTTAGAAATGAGAAGATGATTTTGGAACACCCAAAAAGGAAATGAGACATTAATAATGGGACGGAGGAAGTAGTAAATGTGTCTTTTCGACTGTCAAAATATTTATATTTACACGTCATATCACTCGGACATTCCTTGAAAAATGAAAATGATCAAACATGACGTCATCAAATACCACGTGGCAAGACGGCCGTTGCTTAACTTCAACTCACACACACGTTTATCTTCTCTCTTATCTCATACGCCTAAACTTCCCAAATTAAAAAAATATCGAATTTCTCGAACGACGCGATGGACTCGGAGGACGACGTAACGACGACTCCCGCCGACATACAAACCGCCGCCGACGTCCACCGCGCTCTCCACCTTATCAACTCTCCGAACCTTCAACTAAACCTACTCGCCGCTCAGGAAATCCGCCGTCTCACCAAAACCTCTAATCTCACCCGACGCCAGCTCGCCCCTGTTATCGTTCCTCTTGTTTCCATGCTCCGTTCGCAATCCTCTGATGAGGTTTACGAGGCAGCTTTATTGGCGCTACTAAACTTAGCCGTCAAGGATGAGAAGTAAGCCTTTGATTTTGAGTAATTTGGAGTCTGACTCTGACGTTAGGTTAGAAATTTACAAACATTTTAGTTTAGATGATTTTTTATTGGAATTTGATTTACTTTTCTGGATGAACTTTAAAGCAATCAGATTGTAATTGTATGTTGTTTCGATAGTTTGCGTGTTTGCTACTCTTTGTTATTGTAGTCACACTTTTTGCTTTTCTTGTTTTTGATTAGTATCCATGGACTTTTCATTTTTAATTTCGACTTTTGATCAAATTTTAGCATAAAGTTGATATTAGACTTCGATGAGCATTACATTTGTATCAGTTATAGCATTTGGTTATATAACTCTCAATACCTTAGGTCAGATTCACTAATTTGTTTGCCAGTCGCTATTCATGGTTTTCTCCGGTCTCGTAAAGTTGGTTGTATGGTGTCGACTTAATTAATTGTTTTGAACTATTAAAAATTTGGTCATTTGATGTTTCGGTTTCAAATTGTGTATTTTTCAGGAATAAGATGTCAATTGTGGATGCTGGTGGTCTGGAACCCATAATCGATTTTTTGAGGTCCCGGAATATGAATCTACAGGATTATGCAACTGGAACCTTGCTCACACTATCAGCTTCTTCAGTTCTCAAGCCAATTATAGGTTCCGCTGGTGCCATCCCCCTCTTGGTTGATATTCTTAATCACGGAAGTGCACAAGCTGAGGCAGATGCGGTAACTGTTATTTATAATCTTTCCACTCATCCAAGTAACGCTGGTGCTATTTTAAGTGCAAATCTGGTTCCTTCTCTACTTGATTTGCTCAAATTTTATAAAAAATATTCAAGGACAGCTGAAAAGTGCAGTGCTCTTATTGAGTATTTGGTGGGTTTTGATGAGGGTAGAACTGCTTTGACATCTGAAGAAGATGGAATATTGACAATTGTAGAAGTGCTTGAAAATGGATCCTTACAGAGCCGTGAACACGCTGTAGGGGCACTCTTAATAATGTGTGAGGCAGATAGAATAAAATACAGGGAGTTGATTCTTCAAGAAGGTGCAATCCCTGGTCTGCTAGAGCTGACCGTTCAGGGCACACCTAGATCGCAGTCAAAAGCAAGAACGTTGCTGCGACTGCTAAGGGATTCTCCATATCCAAGATCAGGGTTCAAACCTGAAACCTTAGAGAATATCGTATGCACTGTTATGTCACAGATTGATAGTGATGATCAGTCTAGCAAGGCAAAGAAAATGCTGGCGGAGATGGTGCAAGTAAGCATGGAACAGAGCTTGAGACATCTACAACAGCGGGCTCTTGTATGCACACCAGCGGAACCAAGTATCAAGTAGCTGGTCATCCGAAGTATCTCTGAAATAAGATATCAGCTTCTCCTTCATTTATCTGTTTGGTTTCCCCCCTATGACAAAGAAAATTCCACGGGACTTTAGAGGCGAAACCCTTGGAATAAATTGCGAATCCAGGCCATCCTGATGCCTGATGGTATCAAGTGATTGGTGGCTTTGCGTAATATATATAAGTTTGGAGAATTTTACTGTGCAAGGACTGCACTTTGTGCCATATATCACTATGCACTTTGTACATGTCAAGTTGTCAACCTGTTCCCCACCGTGAACACCTAAATACAGTTCGGTCAGCACTGTACATTTCTAAACGCATTTCCACAGGGAGTGCATTTTGTGTATGTTTTCCACAGGGAGTGCATTTTGTGTTATGTTTTGTTAAATTCTGCATACAGTCGTTTGGTTCACCTTTTAAGTTATGAAATGGGAACTCCAGCCGCTAACCTCAGTAATGAAGTGATGAAAATTGGCATAAACACTGACATATGAATCTTTTTGGCGGCTGGTGCATCAAGTATTTCCTAGTTACTTTGTTCTTGTTTCTTCTGTTGCAGAATATTGTCACTCTCTTCGTGATCAGCTCCATCACCTGCTAGTATCACTATCATCAACCTCAGGTTGATGATGAGGGTAGTTTGGTGGATTTACTTTAATTCTAACAGAGGCAAGAACTAAGAGATAATTTAAGAGGTAATCATGGTGTGATACGTGAGGTCTGTGTGTGATAGAAATTTTGGTTCTCCTTGATTAGTTTTTTTATTAATCAGTTCTTAATGCTTCATGAGATTGTGAATGCATGCATTAGTTTGAATAAAAATTTGTGTGCGAGCGCATCAATTGTTTTAACATTTTTAGGAGTTTATGTGCTTGAAATAAGATCACTAATTGTTTTTCTTTCATATAGTATTTTTCAGTATAAGAATAATGTAAAAGAAGAAAATTAAACATGTAATCAAAATTTATAGCAAAAACAAATGATACTTCAAGACTATGAGACCATGTTAGCATCATTTAATAAGTTAAAAGTAAAACTAAGTTAACACTTTAACAAGAAATAATTAACTTACATTTACTACTATTAGAAGGACAAGTTTATTTGTAGGACGAAGTGACATCATCTCAACTGTTAATTTTTATTAATTCAACGATTATTATTGGTAATCGTCAACCCCAAGTGACATCATCTCAACAGTTGTGTTTAAATTGATTTTTAATTAAAAATGAAATAAATAGCTAAAAACACAAGGCGGTTGAAAATTGACGATTATCAATATCAAACGTTTGATCAATAAAAAAATATTAGACCTTTAATTAATTTAAATATACACTAACGATCTTAATGTGAAAATTTTATAAAAGTTGATAAATAATTAATTTTTTATTCTTAAAATATGTAAAAGAATTAATTTTTTGGACAATACATATGCAATTGACCTGAAAAATTGCATATTATACCTTTAATTATTTTAAAATAAATGAAGGTATTTTGTGCACCGATGATTGTGATGTATAATATCTATAAACTCCTTTAAACAAATGTGTAGAAGATAAATCATTGAGTTTTCATTATTAAATTTTGTAAACAAGAAATTTTTCTAGGGCAATAAAAATGCAATTGGTCAAAATTTTCCAAATTACACCTTCAACTAATTTAAATTAATGAAGACTTTTTTCATGATATTTAGAAAATTGGGTATCAATGTTAATAGAAAATGAAATACACATTGACATTGCTGAGAAGTAATCATACCAAAATTTATTTAAAAAGTAAAGTAAATTCCTTTCTTATTACATTCCTTAATACTTTAACAATCATTGGACGTGCTTATAGATATTCATTCTAAGAATTTTGTCTTCTAATCCAATTTCAAACAATAGTATGGCGATTATCATATAAACTTATCTTCATCGTCCTCGTTTTTAAAATCGTATCTAACTCCTCACCTTGTTCATGTGTCTTCAGCTGCACAACATTGTCGATTTTTTCATGCCACTTAAATCCTGTCAGTAGAAACCAGAGACAAAGGTGAGTTTTTGAGTAGTAGTATATAAGTGTTGTTTACTCCAAGTACCGTTAGCGTGGTACAAGTAGTTTTTCTTGCTCCTTCACCGACTAGTGTGTAAGATAATTGAAATCGAGCAGCAATTCCATTGTTGTTGAGTTGTAAACACCTAAGGGAAGGATTTTGAAGTTTGAATGTGGGAGGGATCATAGGTGCAGGAGGGTTTCTTGAAGACAATTTGAGGTATAGTGCCCAACCTCCAATGGCAGTGGCAGCACCTATAAATAGGAGTATGACACCTATCAGTAGCCAAATGATCTTCAACTGCATGTATACTCTAACAGGGGCAAGACTGAGGGTGTTGAGGGAGAGGTGGAAGAGGGTTGATCTCAAGCTCAGGTTGAGGTTGATTAGGGTAGTGTGGTGGGTTGATTCTTACTCTAACAAGGGCTAGGGGCAGACGAGCCGAGTCGAGCCGAGTATCAGGTTGCTCGAGCTCGGCTCGAATAAAATTATCTGTGCTCGAGCTCGTTTGAGCCTCTATAGTGGGAGCTCGAGCTCGGCTCAATAAAATATTGAAATACTCGAGCTCGTCTCAAGCTCGATTAGAGCTCGTCTCAAACTCCATTTTAGAGCTAGAATCAAACATATTTAAGGGGTACATGGGCCATTAAAAAAATTAAGGTCCAACCCACATATATAGCTCAAAGCATCATTGCTATTTATACTATGTTTGTCTTAAAATTTTCACTTATGTTTTTATCCCATATCATTTAGTTTGTTGCAAATTGTATGTGTTATTATATTTATATTGTTAAGTTCTACTACTACCTTATTTTTACAATGATTATTAATATGTTTTAACTATATTTTAATATATTTTAATATATATTAATATAAACGAGTAGTTCACGAGATTATCAAGCCGAGTATTAATATGTTCATGTTCGGCTTGTTTAATAAACGAGTATCAAATCATGTTCGAGCTTGATTCGTTTAAATTCGAGACGAGCTTTGACCGAGTACTTTTACGAGTAGCTCGCGAGCGTATCAGTACACTTGCATCCTTAACAGGAGCAAGACTTACAAGATAATTTGAAAGGGTATTCAGAGCATAAATGAACAATAGACATGTTTATAGCATTCGGGGCTGACTTAAATCAGTATATATCTTGCAATTTGAACACATTATATAAAAGTTCCAAAACAAACTAAATAGTAAAGTTGTCGCAAACGCTCGGAATCAAATAAGCAGCATTGGGGCCAAAAAAAATCAATTTGGCTTATGATTGTTGAAACTGAAACACTGAGCTCAACACTTCCACATGCTCATCATACGGAATAAATATGATACTCCCTCCGTCCTATTTTGAGTGTCCCATTTGAAATTTTTCACGATTTTTAAGAAAAATTGAAAAATGTGAGATAAAAAGTAAGAAAGATAATGAGTGGGATAAAAAGTATGAAAGAGGTTGTAAATGTAGAGATAATTTTTTTTTATTTTCATAAATGAGATGATCATTTTGAGACATCCAAAAAGGAAATGAGACACTCATAATGGGACGGAGAGAGTATGCATAGCTTGAAACATAAACGAGCTAAGTGCTCAAAATGCAAGGAATTTGATGAAACAATGAACTGGACAGTTTGGAATGCCGACGGACAATGTGATAAACTAACAATCCATTTTGTCACAAATCAGCTTTGCACCTCTCAACGGTTTCATCTTTAAAACTTACTTCAAAGAACATACTTTTTTTATTATCTGTGGAATGGTGACTGCCTCTTCACAACAATTCTATTAAAAATGTGGTTTCTAAATTAAAGTTGTTGCATTTACTACTTGGTTTATTTCTCATTAATAAAAATGTATAATTTTCAATAGAAAGGATTAACGATAGAACATCATATTTACCGTTGATTTTAGTCCATCTAACAGTTAAAATGAATAATCGTCAATTCTCAATTTCTCCGTACGTATAATTCTTCAATAGAAAGGGTCAACAGAAGAACATCATCTTTACCGTTGATTTTAATTCATCTAACGGTTTATATGAATAACCGTCAATTCTCAATTTTCCCGTATTTTTTGTAAATTCATTTAAAATTTAATTAAAAATAAATAAATTATTTGTTTCTCATATCTTAACATTCTCCAACAAGTTATTGCATTACATAATTTAATTAAAAAGGATTTGAAATTAGCAATTGAGATTAAATTCTAATCTCTTTCTAACCCTTTTTTCGATAGCGGTTACATTGGGTATAATTTATAGTCGTATACATGATATCTATTATAATTATTTGAAGCTCTGGTCACATCCAACCTATAATCGAATAGATGAAACCCTTTTATCAAAAACAAAATAAATTTGATACAAGAAAAACAAAACTAAATTGAAGAAAAATATTAAGGTGGTTAGGGTTAGGGTTTTGTAGCGATGGAAGATGGCGACGATTTAAGCATGTTCCTAAGGTGGGCAGCTCAGCTTGGTGTGTCCGACGATTCCGCGTCCGGCAAACCCCCTCCTTGCTCATGCTTGGGTCACTCTCTCGCTGTGTCGCACTTTCCAGAGGCCGGCGGGTAAGTACTAAAGACTAAGCTCATTACATCTCTGTAAAGTTCCAATCTTTATTAGCTAAATAGTATTGAAACTGATTGATTTTCAGGAGAGGTTTAGGAGCTGTTCGGAACCTTCGGAAAGGCAAATTGATTCTTAAAGTTCCGAAATCTGCATTGCTTACAAGGGATAATGTCATCAGTGCTGATCAAAAGCTTTCCTTTTCAATTGTTAATCATCCGTCCCTTTCTTCCACTCAGGTTTCGCATTCTTGACTCGGTTTGTATGTTTTATTTGCTTAGGAGTAATGGTTTTAATCGTTTTGTGGTTGGATTGGCTTGGCAGGTGCTGGCGGTATGTTTATTGTGGGAGTTGGGAAAGAAGAAGAGTTCTAAATGGTATCCGTATTTGAGGCATTTGCCTCGGAGTTATTCGACGCTGTCTACTTTTGGAGATTTTCAGATTCAGATGCTGCAAGTTCGGTGCTTTTCTTGTAAATTTCTATATCGGATGCACTGTGTTTAGTGGAATGTGGCAGATTTTTAAATCATGTGGATAAGGATTAAAATTATTTGATAAATATCATGCAGATTGATGATGCTATCTGGACGGCTGAAAGAGCTGTGTCAAAAGCTGAATGTGACTGGAATGGAGCCCTTCCCATTATGGAAGAAATTGAGTTGAAGCCTCGATTTAGAACTTTTAGGGCGTGGCTTTGGGCTTCCGCAACTGTAAGTGTCAGAACCTGCCAATTCTATTTCTGATCGGGTAGAGAGCTTTTCTGGGTGGTTAAATGGAAAATGAGACCTTAAAGAATATACCAATTGCTATGTTTACGACATCAAACCTTAAACTGTGTTTGGATGTCTCGTCAATGAGTTTTAGATGTTACAAGAAATCAGTTATTACAATTATTGATTAGTTATATTGTCCATTTTGTCAACTTAAGCTTCATGGTTTTCGTTATACTTATTATTTAATACTCCAAATATCAATTCAAAGGTTTTAGTTCTTGAATGACCTTTCTGAGAAACAGCTCATTGTATTTACATATTTGATTACGTATCCATTTTCTGTCTGTGTCTGTCACATTAATTCTGGGACTTCAATGTAGATATCCTCCCGAACATTGCATGTACCATGGGATGATGCTGGATGTTTATGTCCTGTAGGGGATCTGTTTAATTACGCACCACCAGGGGATGAATCAAAGCTCCACCCGAACTTATTGCCATTGTTAGATAATTCAGCCACAGATAAGAATGTTACAGATGAATTTCATGTTGATCAGTCAGATTCATTCGCTCAAAGATTAACTGATGGCGGTTTTAACGATTCTGATTCCACTTATTGCTTTTATGCTAGGGAAAACTATAAAAAAGGAGAGCAGGTACATAAGATTTGTGTGTTCTTTGTCAATACACCAATCAGCTGTATTTCTAGTTTATACATACAATAGAAGTATCTTGCTCGCTTAATGCGCCCCACATGATACTTTAACGAGAGTACATATTTACCATCATTTGAGTATCAGTTTTTATTATTTATTGTTCTCATTGGGTTACCATTTTGATGGGGATGAATGATGATGATCTACTATGGTTGCATGTGTCCAGGTTCTGCTAGGGTATGGGCTGTATACCAACTTGGAGCTTCTTGAGCACTATGGATTTCTTTTGACCAACAATCCTAATGACAAGGTTTTTATTTTTTTGTCGCCTGAGATGAACTTTTCTACCTCATGGTCAAAGGATTTGCTATATATTGACCAAAGTGGCAAACCATCTTTTGCCCTGTTGACTGCTCTGCGAGTTTGGGCAACACCACCTAGCCAACGTAAGTCAGTGAGTCATCTCGCTTACTCAGGCCTTCAACTATCGAATCATAACGAGATCACTGTGATGAAATGGCTGGTGAGAAAATGCCATGACCTTCTTAAAACTCATCCCACAACGGCTGAGGAAGACTCTTTGCTGCTTCAAACTCTTGAGAATGTGCACTGTGTTGGAGATTTGATGAATATCAAGCAATCACGTCACAATGTAGATCATGAACTACAGAGATTCCTAAAACAGCTCTATCCACCAGAGGGGCCTGGCGGTGCTCAGCTATACGAGAAGCTTCACAAATCAATTGACACTTGGAAGTTGGCTATACTATGGAGGCTTGGTTACAAGAAAATCATCCATAAATGTATTAATTATTGCACCGAAATTCTACGCTCATTTGGAATATAACTTAAGATTCAACTAAGTTCAATTTGGAAACTTGACTTGGTTCAGGCAAACTGAACGGCAAGCCATCTGATCTGCCGTTCTGCAGAGTTTTCGAATTTAACAAAAAACCAATGAAATATCCTCTAACACTAAACCATTCGTAAATGTGTGGGAATTGATATCCCTCCGATCAGGATCCTAAGTTGCTGTTAATCTCCAGGCAGAGAGGTCAGATTTCGTATATCCAATAATTTCAGAATTTCCTTCTTGTTTTGAGTTGTTCATTTTTTGGATTTGTGTTTTTGTTTTTTCAGGTATACCTTACTGATCATGGACCTGGAGGCAAAACTATGGAGTTAGGTTGCATCCTCTTCTGGGACAACATGCTATTTCATTATAAATCATCAATGCATCACATCAGTGTATCAAATTTTCTCGCATATTGTACGTCATCACAGTGGCCAAGTAGTTTCAGACAGTTTGCAAACGCTAGCAAGGGATGATGGTAGGTTCAGTGGGTGTCAACGTCTCTGTTGCACATATCTTCAGTGATGCTAACCACACCTTCCTCCTGCAGCCAGCCACAGCTTTTAACAAATTCAAGTGTGTGATTCAGCCTGGCTTATTACTTAGAAAAAATACATTTGTTTCTCACCTTTGCTATATTTCTCATATATGTCACCGTGTAATTCCCGGTTGGGAATAATACTTCTATTATATCAGCTAGAACTACTTGCGGCTGTGAAACTCCCCCATCATACCAATCTAGGTATGTACAGATAGTCATGAGGCGCATTTTATTTTTTTGTTTACTATTGACAGAAATAAACTTACCCATTGCATCTTTTTGACTTCTCTTGTCATATCTCCACAGGCTATTGTTTGTTAGGAAACCTAAGCAGGCGATATCTTTGAGTCCGGTGTTTTGAACAAATGAGGAGAGGTTGTATGCAGCAGGATCTGCTGTGTATGTTTCATCGATCACAACTTCCACGGTCTGCATTGGTTTTGCCACAATCGAAAGTAAGCTGCATTTTAAGCTGACTTAAGCTATTTGTAGTATGTGATGCTGGTTTTGGTATTGAATAGTCCATGCTTTCACTTATGGTCATTCATATAAAATTGCATATTATCTCTATGTATCTTTGTAGACACACATTAGAAACTCACACATAAAATTGCTTGAAACTCATCCAGGTCTTCTGGAATTGAATATTGTAAGACGCCTTACTCATGGAAGTGTCCAAGTTCTCTCCTCCTGCATCTAATATATACTGATCATAAAATCAGGGTTAGAACCTGGAAGTAACACAACTAGCCACATTTTTTGTGCAAACTAAAAAAAAAGCTTCAAATGATATTTAGGTTATTTGCAAAAAAAATCAGTAATTTTTATGTGTATTTTTTTCAAATAATACACATGCGTCAAATTATGCGTCAAAGAATATCAGTAATTTTTTCAGTTCAGCTGGTTTTAAAAACCCAGCATGAAAATAAACACAACTTTTTGTACCTGCAGCTTGTACTTTTCACTTGTAAAAGACCATATCCCCTGCAACCAAATATCTCAACATACTTATACCTGTATTAAACTGAAAGTAATACCAGATTTTTATTTTCGGTTTTGACTTTTGAGCATTTCAGGTATCCCGTGGTAGCATTAAGAAAATGTTTTCCAAGTTTAAAGATTTATGGACGAATCAAGTAAAAACTCTAACATCAGCATAAGCCATCCAAGCAACTGATGGTTTTGATGTGGAATTCCCTCGCTTTGCTGCCAGATTGGCCAGACACATGTAATTTTCTCTCACCTGTTATTTTCAGATATCTGCTTAGTTAACATGTTCCACACTAGTAGGTAACAATTTGAGAGAATAAGCAAATTTTAAAAAGAAGAAGCTGTAAGTGCTGCAGATTACTTGATCATATACTTGATTGGCTCTGAGTTCAAGATTTGCGAAAACTCCAATATACTTGATCCATTCTGCTCTCTGAATTAAAAATTACAAGAAAATACATGTGAAGTGAGAAAACTGTTGAATGACAGCCATCTCTGTCTTCCAGGGTTGAAGTTTACAGGTACCTGAAGAGCACTGTCCTCGACTTGAGGGAGAAAATGTTGCATAATTACAAGCTTGAGGCTGGTCAGTATTGGTAATAAAATGAGCAGCAAACTCTGCCATTTGTTGAGGTAAAGTGTTGTTAACTTTGACAATTTGTCCTGCTTTGTATGCTTTCAACACGCACTCAGATGACACTGAGTCTGATGTGATTCCCTTCATTTTCCCTAATAGTCCTAGTAGCTGCATTCTTTCAAGTTAAAGAACTGAGACTACTTTTATGAAATTCACACACAGCACTTGGGAAAGCATATAATCCTCACCTCAAAAAATGAAACTGAAAATAACCCAACACAAAGTGGTGTCAATATAGTATTATACTAAAAGGATGTCTTTTTACTAGAAACCGAACAATGTAGGCACACCTGGAAATGAAATGGTGTCAGCAGAAAAGTTGGCCAAAGGGATCACAAATGATTTTATCCTCATAGTGCAGTATTTTGTCCTCGTTGCCATCCTTGAACCTTCCTGTGTCGATGGATCACATTATTTCAGATGTTTCACATTTTAACCAACAAAAGGAAACAAAACAGCTGAACTTAGTAGAAGGGTGTACTTGTATAAGGAGATAACTTTTGCTATCAACAGCATTTTTGATGACCTTGAAGCTCTGTCCATAGTAAATATGAAAGCCCACTGCTTGTTCCGCTCTAGAAATGTTCACTGGAGGATGTTGAACAGCAGCAGGTGTGGCAGCAAAGGCCAAGGTCATCAAACTTCCTTGATCCCATGCTAAAAGGAAAAGTAGGAAGCAGAAGATGCAGCGGTAGATGTGAGGACTGTAGATTATTATTGCATTAGAAGAAGGTAATGATGCCATTGAGATATTTTTTGTAGAGATGTGTTGCTGATCTGTGTAATCTGGACACAACTGAGATCAGAAGTGTACAAAGATTTATATGAAACAATAATTGTAATGTAAGTGAGGCTGTCATTTGTTTTTTTGGAGACACTTGAGTTTTTGTTGTTTTTAAATATAAATATCCTGTGAACAAAACAGAATGAAACAAAAAGTCACATGTCAGATATGAGCTAACAGTCCCTCCACATTACTTTGATCTACTAGGTTTTACTGAAAAAGATCATTCTCTGAATAACCATAGTCCAATGACTTGGCAATATGCTTCCAACACATAGAATCACAATCAAATATGAATTAAAAGTAAGTTTAGCACGACTGATGTCTTGACACAGTTGCATAGTGCAGAATGGTGACCATGTGAGAGTGGAGCACGCTGGGGACATATTACCTAATACCAAATATTCTGATTCAACTTTTTATAGTTTGGATCTAAGACAGACTACCATAGTTCCAACCTGATTGGACTTCTGGCGTCTTTTAATTTAGCATAGATCAGTCTGCATAGCAAATATAACAATGATTTCCTCTATTTCTTAGTTCAGCAGACAATAAAACCCAGCAACTTAATAAGCAGATTCGTAGGTGCCATAGAGTTGAGTTTCGGTGACACTTGATTATAAATGGTAGGATTCATTCACAAGTTTGGCGTACGGAGTACAAGGAATACTTTTGCCACTCATCACCTGTGCTAGTTTATAGCAACTCTAATCATCCGCACGCATGAGCTTAATTTCTGAATTTATACTATTAAAAATTTATAACAACGAAGTAGTAAGTTGAACAATTGATATCAGCAAGGTTCTCACAAATTTATTATAATGTTGTTGCTGGCTATGCTGCCTTGGATGTACCTTTATGATACCAAGGACAGGAAGTATACAAAATGTCCACTTATATCATGATACCTCCAATCCGAAAATCTACCCCATTCATCTTTCTTACAGGTCTTCAGGGCCATTGATCTCCTGCTCATTCACAATAACAACAGAAGTGCTGTAAGTTGATATGAGTTCCCATACCCCTCTAACAGGAAACATAAAAGGTTTTTACCTTGTCCTCAATGACAGCACCATCAGGGATTTCCAGTTTTTCCTTGCTGACAATGCTCACTTTTCCCTATAATGAAGGCAAAATGTTGGAACTGAATAGGGGTACCAAGATATCCTACAAACTCGGGATCTTTGTTATGCGTCCAATCTACCGTCAGTCATGCTATGTGGCAGCAAACTACAATCTATCACATCATTTATCATCACCCTCAACAATTACTTAATCTCCCACAATGATGATAACGTGGCCGCCAAGGGCACATGTCTGGTTTTGGATCCTAGTAAACAATAGTTATGCCAAACTCAAGAACATAGCGAGATCTAACATAAACACAGACACTCCCATTATTCTATAAAAATGTATACCTTATTTATAATTCGCACTTCGCAATGCATAAAATCGGGAGATCAGCCACATTCAACAAGTTATGAGCTCTTAAAAACAAAATATACCTAACAGGTGAATTATGTACCTTGAGTTTGATGTTGGCGCCGAACCACACATCACCTACTACCTTCAAGCTGTCCAGCTCAACGATACTAGGAATGGACTTGAATCGGCTCAAGAAATTGCTGACCTATTGACAATGGGAAGAGAATACATGTAAGCCAAAACATAAGTCGGTGTCTCTATTTTAAAAAGGGAAATGTATTACCTTCTTAAACTCAGGTCCTAATTCAATTGAAGGATTTTCAGGTTTTGTCCTAGCTGGGTTCCGAATCACAAATCCATCTTCCAAAGTGTACAAATCAGACTGTGACAAGACGTGTTAAATATCGAACACAGGGGAGAAGCATGATATTGAACAGCTAAATTAGTTACCTGGACAAGCAGCAAATCGGAAGTGGCTTTCACTGGAAGGAATCTTGATCGCGGGACATTGATTCCAATAGCATTATCAAAAAACTGTTTATCAAGGATAATGAGAATCAGAATACTACATAAAAGTCAAATTGCAGTCAATAGCTGATCACATATAGGAACCTACCCTAATGGCAGCACCAACTGCTGTTTCAAGCTGGAGAACTTTGAACCCTTCAACTTCCTGTTTGAGGAAATGAAATTTCATCAATCACACTTAAAAGAAGGCAACAAGCTAAAGATCAACTCAAACGTGTAGATACAACGTACTTTTGGATTTGGAATGATTTCCATTTTCAGTGCATCGGATTCAACAAGCCTCTTAATGGCACTCAGATTCACCCACCTAAAATATTACACTATCACATACCAACAATTGAGATAGTACTCATATAGTTTCCAAATAAGCATTGCTTACAAGTTGTTGGTATTGAAGATTTTGAACTTCTCGATCGACTTGAATTCATTGACCTGGTATAGGGACAACAGTGAGCCTTACATCAGAACGGAACATAAAAATCACATTATCGCATAACATCAGTGGAAATCATATGAAAAATCGATGATTATTACAGTAACTTTAAGGAGACAATAAGCTATCAAATAAGAGTGTTCAGAAAGTATTCTATCTACACGAGAGTTAAGATTTCAGAAAACTATGCTATCAGTAGGAGATTTCGAAAATTTTGTATATTTCACTAGCACGTCATATATTTGTTAGTCATGTGATCTGATCTTCCTCTTTTGAAGGAACCTCTACATGTGACATAACAGGTACACTTAAAAATTGAAATTGATAGATTGTGAATCATGACAACGTACACACTTCTCAACTTTCAACGCAAAATATCACACATAAATAATGAAAACTACTAAGGGCACATTATAGGTTCAAAAAATAAAAACAAAAACCATGAAATGGAAAGGAAAGGAACCCTCCTAGCTTACATGTTCATCAGGGACCTGAGCAATTTCCAAGAGCTGTAGAGTTTCAAAGAAGCTTTTATTAGATGCATACAGTGTAGGGTCAAGTGCTCTTTTCTTTATTATCAATTTTGATACAGTGCTTTAATGCACCGCATGCAAATAGATTGCAGTGGCGGATCCAAAAATACTTGAGAGTAGGGACAAAATGGGACATAAACTTAATTTCAGTAGGGACAAAATACTAAAATTGAGTAATTTATACAAAAAATGACCATATTTACTGATAAAAGTAAAAAATGAGCACATACAAAAAATAATGAAATTCGAAACATGTCTTTCAGTCTACATGTTTTCACTGCCTTTTTACAAAACAATTTCAAATTTTCCAGACCTAATATGTTGTCCTGTTTTCCACTTTAGGATACTTGTAGCATCAAGCATGGCCATTATTTACGTATACTCTCAAACAAATATTATATAGGGTCTTACAAATAAAAGGAAATCCAAGTTTTAAGTAAATTGTATCCTATTTTTCGTTACGCATTAATTTGATTCTTACGTTTCTAGTGAAATTTATCAAAATGGGATAGCATTAATGAATCAGTCTCTATCTCAAATCTTACATATCATAAATCAAAAGATTCATATCCTATTATCAGACAAAAATTAAACATGAATGCCTGTAGGCTATAGCAAACTTTTGGAACAATAGGTTCAAGATTGCATTGCAGATCCGCATACCTGGACCTTTCCTTCATACGATATGAGGGTGCCACCCTTCACATCTGCTAAGGTTTTTGGGGTGACCTGCTCAAGAAAGTACAATGATTAAACAAAAATTAAATGTTGCTCTTGAGCCAGACTACAAATGTCTTCTTATTTACCTCCATGCAGTACTCATTTTTGTTATTGATCAAATGATTTAAGATTTCTGGAGAGTTTAGTCAAGGGTAAAAACAAAACCAATAAACTGAAACATAATCTATAGCAAACAGTTGCAGTGATTTACTATAGCATGAAAAGCAAAAATCAAATACTATTCAAAAGAAATTAAAGGATACTTAAGTCAACAGTAGCACCCAAGTTGTCTGAGTTAGCAACAAAGACATACTCTTTTCCCTGTTTACAAAACGAGATAAAGTCAGTAAAACAAACCAGGAGTTAATGAAGCAGATCTGCAGAGTTCTAACCTGTGAGAGTAAAGCATCAAGTTTTCCACTGTTGTTCAAGGAAGGGAATACATCGCCATGTCCGGGCGGGTACCTGCATTTAGTGATATAAGATTATGAAGACGCATTCGCAATTGAGATAGTCCACACCTTTCCCAAAACAAATTTCAGGAAATGACCAAATGTGTACTGACATGCCTCTTATGAAAGGTCTTTAACAGTGACATTCCTGAGATGTATGACTCATATTACATATATAAGTAAGCATGTTGTTATTATAACACTAAGCAGCAGAACACATAACGCATTATTATTTACAAAATTGACATCTGAAAACCAGTAATTTTAGTGGCAGTAAATTATCTTGGTTCGTTGTTCATATATGTAGTTGAAACATGTAAGGTGTTAACATACCATCCATCCTTTCCAGTTACTCCCTTGCTTGGCAGGGGGTGAAGTCATCAACAACCAACCTTGGGTATTGACTCTGCAGAGATTAAAACATTTAACAAAAGATACCTATCTCAGTCTCACATATTGCGAGAGGCAAATGAAATTAGTCGGGTACAGAAACCATATGTACTAACCTGATTAAAAGTATGGATCTCAATCTTTGAATTTGAGTATTTTTCCACAATCTGCATAGGGCACCATATCAAGTAAGTTTTCGTGTTACTAAATATGCACACATACAAAATTAGCATTACATATAACAAATGGAGAGTACTCACCTTTTGGGTGTCATCATGAGTGTTAAATGAGTTCATCAGCAGAAGAGGAACGTTGCACCCATACTTCTTATTAAGATTCTACATGTCGATACAATTGCAATGTTAGCACCCTGCTGTAAGATGCCAAAGTATCTACCACCTTGCGGATTGAAAAATGCTTACCTCAATCTGAATAACAATTAGATCAAGAAATGTCAAACCATTTCGAACTTCAATGACGGATCTGCATAGAAACAAATCGACAACATTGCTAATCAGTGTCTTGATAAGAAATGACTTGAACGCTACTGGTCTAACTCGGGGTTTCTAAGCCATCAATACAGTAACATGAAAGAAATGGAGTCCATTATTCAAAGAAAGAAAAAAGGTAGAAGGGAATAAGGGGAAGTTGACATAAATATCATATTTTCCGTATAGTAATATGAAGTTCACCATGCACACAAAAAGACAAAAATCAAATGTAAATTTCAACAACTGCAACCATGTCAGTCCCCAACAAAAATCTAGTTTCCAAAGTTCATTAGATCACATACTTTGGACCAGTGCAACCCATGGTAGTCCCCAATCCACCATTAAGCTTCAACACAACCAGCTTGTCTAAAAGTTTCTTGGTCTCAGATGGATCTACATTTTCAATAAGAATGATAATTATAATTAACATGAGTCTGAAACACTAGATTCCCATAAGCAACATAATGATTCATTGTACCTTCAGGAACAGGCGAAAGAGTGTCATAAGGAACTACTACTTCATCAGTAGGTGTCTTGATCTTACTCCACTCAATATGCTGGCTTCACCACTTTCAAACAAACAAAACATCATCAAATCATACATTCGAAATCTCAATAATCCAAAATCCGTCCAGATCAACAATTGCCACATAAAACACCAAATCCAGAAGCACTTAGCAATGATACATAATAACACAATTTCGCAAGAATATAACGGTACCTGAGATAGCGGGAGACGAGGCTGATGAAACCAGATTTCTCATTCTCACTGAATCAGATCAAAAAAATGAAACAACATCATCAGAAGGAAGATCAGTGACTCGAAAGACAAAGATGCATGCGAGTGATAGAGAATGAGAAAGATACCGAACCTGATCTGGTCGAGTGAGGAGACAGCAGATCGGAGTGCGGAGAGCTTTTCGGAATCGGCAGGTGCAATTGTGGCTGTAGCCATTGATGCGATTGATTTAGAAAACGAGAGATCGAGAGACGGACGGAATCGGAAGAGGATGAGATTTATAAGTGGAAAGATAATGAAAGGAAGAAGATGGTGGAGAAGCGAAGAGGGATTTTGATTGTGTGGAGGAAGTGATGGATGAGTGACACGTGGCGGAAGGTGCGGGTAGGACAGAAAGGGAGAGATGAAGTGACTAGGAACTGAAAGGGTTTAAACGAGAGAGTGGAATATGCTTTAGGCCGTGTCCGATTGATTCCGAGTAGCAAATACGAGCAGCCTACTGCGGATCGATGCGTTAAATAATTGGTTCTGTCCTCATGCCCACTCATTCAAAGCTTGTTAAATTCCATAAAAATAAACTCCATCCACATCACACTAATTTTTTTGATATCAGCTTTTCAAAACTGAAAAGAACACAGAAAAAACCACAAGAAACAGATCAACACCAAAACTAGACTGGCAAGGTATTCTTAAGAAAAACATAGGAACAGTATGTAAATTTTTCAAACTCCAACAATGGTTTGGCCTCTTTCGCAAGAGCATCAGCACATAAATTAGCTTCTCCAGCTATAACATTTAATCTTCAGTTTCTGATTCTTTGGGACCTTTAGACAATAAAAAACCTTGGTTGCCTCCACACCCGGATGATACAAACCTTGTCGAATATTTTTTATCACAATCACGCAATCTGATTCATTAATCAGTTTGTCCAACTTCATCTCTCAGCTAGCTTCATGCCTCTATATAAAACCCATAGCTCAGTTTGCCAGCTAGACCTATAATTTCACACTAATTTTAGAACTAATATAAGAAAATATAATTGCAAAGTAACTTCCAGTGACTCGGTCGGGCTCCCCTAGTTCCCTGCAACTATTTTCCCAGCGGAAACCAGAGTTCTAGGGAACAGCAATAATTACTAGTCCAACATCTTTGTTTTCAATGGCAACAGAATTTCTAAGAAGTCAATTGTATGGAACAGCGAGAATAACATTTTTTGTTTCCAGCATGATTCAACAAAAGAAATATGAAATCCAGGAACCGAAGTATAAAGGTCATTGTAATAAATCCCTCACATTGAAATGGGATGGCATTTGATGCTTCAAGGAATGGCTGTTTCAGAAGAGTTGCTTGGAGTCAAGGCTACTTTGATCTTTTCCAAAGTGGAGCGTAACAGGGTACTTGCTCTTCAACAACCTCATTCTTTTGCATGGTGTATACTGACTCGCTTGACAAACTCTGGAAAGCCATGGTAAGAAGTGACCCAACATTTTCAGGATTGTATCGGTCATCATGATCTTTTGGGGAGACACAACGTCCATCGCCAGTGATTACAAAACCGGATGGTAACAAGGGCACATTTGATAGATTTGAACCACTGACTGCCATATTTACCGAAGTCAACTCAAGAGGAGCAAAGACTACATAGTATCCCAATAGATCAACAAAGCTTTCTTGAAGTATTGCAATATTGCTTTCGCCAGGTGCCACTGGCTGCAAATTTAAAAGACCACATTTGAAATGGTTACTCTAGAAAGAGTGTATTCAGGTAATTAAAATTACGAATTTAGCTCATGAACAACATCGTTTTAGTTCTTGATGAGTTTATGTTTATTAAAGTACTCCGTATTATGTTCGTATATGTACACAAATTAATGTCCTCAGGTTGCAGAAAATTATAACACACCTCATTCTACTTATGAGCAAATCTACTGGTGGATTTACATAACTGAAATGACCAGAAAAAGGAAAAAAAAGCGACGATTGACAAGAAAATAAAATGATTGCTAAATGTAAGCTCAGTGATAAATAGAGTTACTTGAAAAACGGAGACGTTATTCCCTAGTTGATGTCCGCTCACGACACGCAAGATCTCTTTCCCTGGCTTTCCATGAGAGATAAAGTACCACTGAGGAAAAACAGATATCACTTGTTATTATGGAACCAGAATAACCATAGTAGTATTGTTACGACAGACAGTAGCAAACGAAAAACATACCTGAGACCTCATTTTGTTGTCCTGGAAGAAAGCGAAGACATGCTCAGGGCATAAGGGGAGCCATAAAGAAGTTGACACGCAAATAACCATTTCATCAGGTTTAAATGGATAGGTGCATTTACGGGCTGAGACTCGAACCACACTGTCGTCAGTTTCTGACTTATGGAAGTCTGGCTTGTTAAATGGCATATTCAATATGGCACAAAATTCTTTCATCATTCGGTGAGAAAGATCCATTAGGCTAATTTTTCCTTCAGCAGAACAAGTAACTCCTGAATCTAAGAATATAAAACATGTAAAAAAGCATTCCAAATATAAATGGAAATGAAATGAATCTAATCAAGGTGCGAAAATCACCAAGAATATTCGATTTGGATGGTAGTTCATTCGAGAGTACTGCCCTCTCACACATTTGTTTAAGAGTCGCTATCCATCTTTCAGCACCAAAGACAAAGCCACTAGTTACGAGATCTCTATACAATTGGTGAGTTAAGTCTCTGTTGTCCACTTCCACAAGTTCTACCCAAGTGACCTAATGAATCAAACAGTCCAGGACGTGCATAAATAATAGAGGATCTTAAGATTTTGACTATTCGAACAGCTTAAATAATATATTAGTAAAACAGCAAGACTTGTTTACACACCACGACTGGTATGCAAATTCACACAAAGTCTCACTGGAAACAATTCATAATGTAGTATCAGATTAGGCTGTCTTTCTGAAAGGACTTTAAAAGTCAGGCTCTACAACCAATCCTGACTCACTGTAAGTCGTCAATCAGAACCATAATCAAAATCTGATACTACTATTAAGGCGAAACTTCCAGAGTACTCTGGCTACATCTCCACTAAATTCTTTCATTAATGTGATTGTAATGGCAATCTGAGTGAGCCAAGACACAAGTCACGCCGCTGTATAGTGGTTGTGGGGGTGTATAAGTGTATTATATATCAAACATCAGATTATCCATTCTTGATGGTTGCTAAATCTGTGAGGCTTTAGCGGGGTGGGTCAAAAAAAATTACCATTTGCAGAAGAAACTAATATGATCTCAGAAACTCAGCATATAGCCTGATTGCCCAAAAAGGTCAAGAAGATTTTTGGTACCTTAGAATGACCACCAGGCAAGTCTTGAATCATGCATCCAGAAGGAAGCTTCCAACAGTGTGGCACTAGGTTGCCGACATTCTCTCCTGAGACTCCATAAGAAACATCCACCAATGCCCAAGTATCTATTTTGACTTGCTGACAGTAACGAAGCAAGTTGAATTCTCTTGGTGCTACTAGTGGTGAAAGTGAGTGTATGACTTCATGCACCTGGATCAAACACATGAGAAATCACATCCAGTTGTTGGTAAACATTATGTAAAAATAGATGCAAGTAAATTTTAATATGTTCTCCCTACCAGATGCAAGGAACCGCTCCTATTTCCTGGCGTTCCAGTTTGAAGTACTTGTAGTATCTCTGTCTTTGCGACTAATGTTGGAAAAAGATCTAACCTCATGCTCTGCAAGATGCCAAATCATGAAAGTTATAGAAGCATACTATAAAATAACCGTCTAATACTGCATTTTTGTAACAGCACCAGGGTAATGGTAATGGTAACCATGACAATTAAATGTTGTCACTAACCGAATCCAGTAGCATGTTAACTAAGACAATGGCATTAATAGCCAGATTACAAGAATCCTTAGATGACTCAAGTTTTGCAGTATTGTTGTGCTTGTAGTGGATCGACCTCATGAAGACCTTCTCATAACAATCTTGGTTGAGATTGTATCTCCCGTTGTTATTTGTCCAGAGAGGCTTGTCGCAAGGTAAAACCTTAAGCAACTCATCCATTGCAGCAATGGCAGTCTCCACAATAGCAGATTTCTCGCCATTTGAAATGGGATGTGACAGAGACACGTTAAAGGTGGAATTACTATTTGAATAACACCGATTGAGGGCAGAGCCCCTCAACCCCATGTTTGAAACACCCTTTACTGAGAAATCTACAGGAGATCCAGTAGATACCCATGAATTTACTTCGGAAATCGGTTTCCCTGTGAGTTGAGCTACCACATATGCAACTCTTTCATACTACAATAAAATTAAAAAATATCAGTATTTGATGCGTATGACGACAGAAAACACGGTAAATTAGGACATATTATAGAAGTGACCAAATATCCAGTTAAATTTTACTGCCAATACCTCCTTTTTCAAGTTGGCATTTTCTAACTGCAACCTCCCAGTGATTTGTTTAAGTTCATCTTTACTGAAAGAGGGGCCTTTGCATTTGAGGCATAAAAGATTCTTCAACGTCTCTTCCATGACATTGTTCTCACATTTCACTCTCTCATTTTCGCGACGTAGAGAATCGCTGTCGGCACGCTCAAATTGTGACTGTGAAATACAGAATGTCAACTTCGTTATTTTAAAAGTAATGCAAAGATGTGTGCACATAGGAAACTTGGTCAATGACAAAATGAATATATCTGACTACTATATGTGTACCCTCATGATTGTTCTCTTATTCTGGAACCAAAACTTGATTTGGCAAGGCTCAAGACCCAATTCCCTACTGATTCGCTTTCGCTGTTTCACATCAGGGTGTGGGCAGTCTTCAAAAAACCTTAAATTAGACAGAAATATTGATGAATTCTGCATTGATAGCGTGCTATTACAAAAATCTCTTCAGAAAACTGAGATTTACAAATTACAATATACATATAAATATGCAAAAAAGAGCATGATGCATCCTTCAGCATGCACAAGAGAGATTCAATAAGATCTATTTTTGAACTGGTAAGCTTTACTGGTAGGTTAGATGTTAAGGATGTAGCAATTATCCTATAGGAGATCTTAAAGCAAAAAGTTCGACATAGAGTAGTAACTCATTTAGGATCTAGCAAAAGTAAGACACATAACTAAAGGCAAAATTAATAATCTCTGTTTGAATAAAAATGTATGCATTCAGTCAGCCTTAATTGCTCTCGTCTTAAGCCCTTTTACTTGAAGATAAGTAAAGAGTTCTTACGTTTCAAGATAATGAACTTGTTGAGGGTTGTGCCGGTTGTAGGTCTGGTTGCTTCTTTTCGAACCAGTACCTTCTTCATAAACCCCAGATGCACTTTCATCCATGGAATCCATTTACAATCAAAAGGCGCAACAACTCTCACAAAAATATTGATGCTATTATTAAGACCCTATTTATATTCATAAGGTTATAGAGACAGGAAATTCAAAATATTCTAAACCCAACAATCAAATGATAGGTGCGCTGTTACATATCAATTTACAGAAAGGATACACTTAATATGAAATCCAATAACTTGTTCCAAACAAGAAAGTCCTGGATTTTTATATAAAAATTTGATTTTGGGAGAGTGAGGGTTCTGCATTTTGGTTTCTTACTAATAAAGTCACTAGGAAAGTAATAATTTTGATTTACATCGCTATACATATATAAGTTTCCAGAAGAAGAAATACAAATAAATTAAACGTATTCAGCGCATGAAGAAAATGCAGTCCATCGAAAACAAAAAAATCTTTCTGTCAGCATGATCTTTTACCAAAAATGTACTCCTAAAATCTATTGTTGACCATTGCGATTTCATAACATATTTGCAAAGGAAAAAGGGGCTAGCCAAAATTAATTCAACTTTTAACCACTAAAATTTAAAAACATATTCGGAAACAAGAACAAGGGGTGAAAAGTGAAAAACAATATAAACATGAAGAAACTGTGGTTTAAATACTCTTGGATGGTTGAGATCCACAAAAGAGATAGTCTAAACTCTTAAAGGTCTCTCACCCCGTAGGCCGTAGATAAAACCGTCTTCTCTATATAATAACTATATAGAATGAGATAAATTAGACTGTAAAATTAGAGTAAGATAAACCTGTCTCCCTTCAAATTGAGTAGTGAGTCCATAGCTAAAATGGTAAGAATGATGTTATCAACATATTTCAGAAAAATACAACAAACAAAGCAAATTAAATAAAATTAGACTGCAAAAAGATTTATGTTTACACTTCAGATGGCCACAGAAGCACCCATTCAATCATCTAAATCCTCTGCATACAAGTCCAGCTCCACCTTGCCAACTCAATAGGATAGTTGGATTAGGGTTGCAAGTTTCGAATCAAAGCCTAAGATAAAAACAATAACACGAATATTCAAAAAAATATAACAGAATGCCCAAAAAACAACCCGGCGGAGATCATCGTCGCGGCAGCGTCGGGCCGCGTTTAACTCTTGGCTTCCATTTTCATCTGTTTACACCTATGCAGTAGATATTTGTTTTAGTGGGCGTCTTCGGTAATTATTTTTAATAATGGAATTTAATTTAAATAAATTGGATTAAGTTGGACTGATTTTATGGAAAAAAATGATTTAAGTGATAGTTAACTGAATAAAAATATTACTTTTTTCATTTTAAATTTGAATTTATTTAAGTTGTATTAACAATTAACCTTAATCGAACAAGTCTTAGTTATACATAATTTTGTATTAAAAATTCAAGAAGAATGTCTAATTGTATGGGAGACACGATCTATATAGTTGATTATTGATAATTTAACGAATAAGATTTAATCCTAAATAAATACGTCAAACTCAACCGCTAGGGTTTTTGGCAAATCCAACCGTCCGTTTAATAAAAACTAATTTTAATATCAACTGTCGCGTTATCAAAATCAACTACTAAGATTTATTCATTCCGTCTCACATATAATTAATATTTCTCTTAAACTCGACCTTTAGTATTTTTAAGAAGTTTGTTATCACTAGTAGTTTGATGCCCGTAAATATGTGTATATAATTAAATTTTCATATATTTTATGTAAAGAGATCAAGAGGACATGTATTTATATGTAAGACAGTAAGACATCATCTCAACTGTTGATTTATAATAATCTAATGGTTGAAATTGATAACCGTCATTCTCAACCGTCTGTATATTTTGCATATTCAACTACCTATTTAAATTAAAAACCAACTTAATCTCAATCATCAGATCAATCAACATCAACGGTTGAGATCGTGTCCTTCCGTCTTACAAAAGTTACGTATCCCCTGGATCCTTACTCTATATTTTATTTAATATTAATTATAAAAGGGTGTATCATTAAAATATTAAATAAGTAATTATCTAGTGATGTATGAGTAAATTGGAAAGTTGAATTGTTGATTCAAAAGAAATCGTCAATTCAACACCTTATGTTTTATATATGGAAAATTTATTTTATACTAATAATTTTTGCAAAGTACATGTGCAATTGAATTCTTTTGTTTATAATTATTTTAAAATAGAATAACATATAAAATAAATTACTTAAAATAAAATCAGGTGCATGCATTTTATTTTGAGTTATGAATAATATATTTATGAAATAAAACAATTATTAATAGTAATAGGGGCAATATTGAAAAGTGAAATTTGGTTATAAAAATAATCGTTAGAAGTACCCTTTGGGTTTTGTTAATAGTATAGATTGAACATTGTGAGTTTGACATCTCTATATAGTTAATCGGTTTCTGTGTTCAAGCCTTGTTCAACGAAGTGTTTGATTCTCATTGTGAATTTGACATTTGTATATAGTTAATAGGTTTTTGTGTTCAAGCCTTGTTCAACGAAGTGTTTGATTCTCATTGTGAATTTGACATCTCTATATAGTTAATCGGTTTCTGTGTTCAAGCCTTGTTCAACGAAGTGTTTGATTCTCATTGTGAATTTGACATCTCTATATAGTTAATCGGTGTCTGTGTTCAAGCCTTGTTCAACGAAGTGTTTGATTCTCATTGTGAATTTGACAACTCTATATTGTTAATCGGTTTCTGTGTTCAAGCCTGTTCAACGAAGTGTTTGATTCTAAACACCATTGTTACTTGATCAAAGTGAATGAGAGTGATAGACTCCACCTCTACCACAACTCAGATTCCAACTCAGATTTCCACTCGACCATATCTTAAGTGCCTCGAACAGACTTTGAGCATCAATGTTGATAAGCTTCCTTGAGTTCATCTTCTTTGTGAGAATGAAGCTTTCTTTCTTGTTGGATTCTCTACCACCTTGATTTTTGAATATCTTGGATTGAATCTCTTTTTGTGTTTTACTCCTCTTATTTATTATCACATCAATTGATTGATTCTTAATCGGTTTTAAATGTCATATGAAATCATGTTGTCATTATATCGTCATTTGGACTATTGACTGTCCATATTGATCTGCTTTAACTCTGTTAACGGTCTGCTTTAACTATGGAAAGTTGACTTGTTGCAGGTATTTACTACAGGCGTCATTTAAGGGATTACAAGATCATTGTCTTTTGTCCTTGTGTAAGCTTCTGCTTTAGATCATGTCATCGGCTGTCTTAAGCAGCAGTTCGTGATGATTACATATGAGTATATTGAATGTTTTACTCTTGTTCTGCCAAACCATTTGTCACATGTACTCTTGCACATCAGGGTATTGAATATAATACTCACACATTATAAGACTAACACAGTACTAACATGAGTATCGAATAATATTCAAGGATGTAAAAGGACCTATCACGACCGAGAAAAAATAGTCTAAGACATTTCCATTGCCTTGAAATAAAATATCAAGGTTATGACGGATCAAAAACTGATGACATCCGTCCTGAAAGGGGTAGTCGAGTGGTTCGCAGGTAGATCACCCTGGGTAAGTGTCCAGGTTCGAACCTCTGCTCCAACAAAACCCTCGGTTTAACACCAAAAAGGGTTTACATGTGCAAAACACATGGTTCCCTTCCAAAAAAAAAAACTGATGACACCTGCTTTACTGTTTCAAACAATCGATCAGTTTCAATCGATCCTCAAAAGCCAACAGGTTCCTTTAGTGTCATTTTCCTCTACACCATTTTGGCAACTAGTTGTATGATTCAGACAAGTCAGTATTGTATCATTGAAAGTACAAAGTTATTGAATCGTGTTTGTTTATGTTGAATAATAAGTAAGTTTGATAAGTTGCCTTACAATTAGATGAATGATAAATGTAATGTATAAATTGGATCCAGAAGCATGTTCTTTAAGCCGACTTTTAATTAGAATTGGTTCAGTGTATACTTATAATTCAAGGTATTAGATCGGATATGATATGAGAAGAAATTAAACTCATTTTACCAAAGTATTGAATAATAAATAAATTTTAAAATGGATTGTTCAATATATATAGCGAAGAGCACTCAAATATATCCACATTCTTAATTTATATTCGTAAGGTCACATCTCAATCGTCAATCTCATCGACTATTTTATCATTAACCCATTTGCAATTTGTGTTTTTTCACTACTCAAAAAGGTAGACACGTATCACTCAATTAATAAATAATGAATGAGATAATGATTGAAATACAATCTTACTAATATAATTTAAGGATATGAATTTACTTGCGAACTCTTCTATATGTGATTGCAATTTATCCGGGCTGCTCATGGGACCACTTTGTTCTTATGTCCTGCCTATGTGGACATGTGATAATCCATATACAAAATTTCAGGAAAACAAGGTCAAAAATGAGACAAAGGGAGCAAAAGGGAGAGCAAGCAGACACTTCCACATAAATTAAGGACACAACCTTATCACATAAAGTCAATGTTACTTATATACAACATTTAAGCTGCTGACAAGATCCCATTGTGCATTATTAACCACAAGCACATCTTTGCACTACCTACAAATTGCCTCCTGCCAAATCTCCAACCAGCAACCAAAGCTAACCCAATCCAACCCCCAACCAAAGCTAACCCAATCCAACCCCCAACTGTCCCTACATATATCTCGTTTTGAGATACTCCCTTGGTTCTTCCACAATAACTATTTGAACCATGATTACCCTTCTCTTTTTCAACATTTCTGTTAAGATTTGATTGATGTTCACAACCAAGCTACTTCCTTCCTCTAATCAACTTTTGAGCAATTCAGCTAAACACAAGCAGCCAGAGAATCAATCCACTCAAACACCACCACCAGCCACAGCAGGGCATCTACCTGTTCCTCAAATCCCTGGGTACCCTTTTGCCTGATTTACATTTGTAAGTTTAAGAATCTCAGATAGGGAAAATGGGTATGTTATATAAGTACTCATTGATGGGCTCACATATATCTGATTTTGTTCTTATGCTGTGTAGATTAAAGTGTTGCTTATTGGATTGATTGCCTCATTTTGTTCGCGATTCTGATGCAAAAAGGGTGTAATGTGTGCTAAAGTATCTTTATGGGACTTATGCCGAAACCAAGCTTACTTCTACTTAGGAAACCGAGGAACAAAAGTGCTGCTTTGGCCGAGACAAATGGCACTTTAGCATCCACAATGCCTGAGTCAGGCATACAGTCCGATGAGCTTGTAATTAGTTCCAAGAAGCTGGAAGGTATGGTGGCTCCTGACAGTAGGGCGGCGAGTATGCATTTGGCTCCTAAAAATCTCTTTCACAGCTTACCTATGAAGTATGCTGGTAACTTGAAAAAATCTCAAGAAGGGACTAAAACTAAAATCATACTTGCACATTCTTTGTTTGACAAGTTTAAAAGACAAAACAAGGATCTGGCTGGTGAGTACCGAATGGAGCAATGGGTTCCTCTTCCTACGAAGGTAATTCCTCGTGGCACGAGCTTTACTGATCTCTGCCGGGCTGGAAAGCTTTCTGTAAATTTTAGTAGGAACTATGCGACTTGTATACCAAAGCAATCCAGAAGAAGTCAAAGAAGCACTCAGTTGATGGTGGGATACTACGGAAAGCAAGCCAGTTCATGTGTCCGAGATGAAAGAGTTGTGCCTGGGCTTTTATGCATTGGAGTTGAGGATGGGACATATTGCGAAACTGGTGTGTGTTTGATTCTATTCAATTCTCATATTCTTGCAACTTGTGTCAACTTAAAGACTTCTATGCAGATTTCGTTGGAGATGGAGAAACAAGTAAACCGTTACTGCCTGAAAATACTACTGAAATTGGAAATGCTGTTGGAGCCTTATACTTCGCCAACCGAAATGACCAAGCAAATCAAAGATGCATATAAGATTGACAAGGAACAAGGATTAACTATATTATCCAAGCTGGTATGTATTGATGTCTCATGTCTGCGCTTTTAGAACAGGACAGCCTTCACAAATATAAATCCACATTTGAATGTTATTTTTCTTCTTCAGGAATTACCTTGGCAAAAACTTTCCTCAAGTACAAACATTATACCATCATCAGATCGTCCTCTCAGACAAAACACGGACGATTTAAGTGTCATTATAAATAAATCTGAGCAGAACAGTCCAGTGTCAGTTCTTGAGCAGACGTTCGATGATGCATCACCAGTACCAGGAGATGCTACCACAAAGTCCAGTAAGTCCTTTCATTTTAGTAAAAAAGTTATAATTTCTCGCATATGACCATAAATGTGTGTGCACTACTGGCTACTGTTTAATCGGACACTTGCATTGTTCTTTTCAAATTTTGCAGTAAAACTACCTATTCGGCCTCATCGTATAAATTTTGAAGAGCGGTCTCCTGTGAAGCGTGTGAAATATCATTCAGACAAATTAAGCAGAATTGACATCCCTTCCAAGAAACACACATCCAGTGCGCTAGAGTACGCAAGAAAAGTCTTGGAAGCATCTGGGTTGAACTGGTACCAACTCGCTCTGAAGTGGCATTACTCAAACCAAATGCTAGACCCAGCCACCTACACCAAGTTGGAGTCACAATCAACGTCACATGAAATCACACCGCTTGAAACTCGTCTCCTGTTCGATCTCATTAATGAGATCTTACACGATATATACCAGCCCTATAACGGATTTTACCCTTGGGTGCCACTTAGTAGACCATATAAGCAGCATTTAACAGAAAGGGACTTCTTCAATGAAATCATTAAGATCGTGGACATAAATCTTAGTCTCGTACAACATCAGTTTCCTGAGCAAAAACTAGTGATGATTACTATGGAGAAATGCGGAACATGGATAGATATTCGCAAGGACATAGAGGACATGGTATTGGAGATAGTTGAAGAGGTAGCAGAAGAACTTATAGAAGAATTTGTGTTCGAGATGTGGATTGACTGATGTTCTTGTACATAACGCAGAGGCCTAATTTTTGTCTGCCTATACTTATCTTCAGCTTGCCAGCTGAGTTTGTCGATATTCTGTTGTTTAAGGTGCTCTTGATAATAATGGAAAGCACTGATAAACACGACTGCACGACGCATCTATAAATAGATAAATTTCCTGCTGATATTTGGGGCCAAAAGTTCAAAGAGGAAGAGTCACATTTCTCTGGTCTTTTTTACATAGTGCAAAAAATGCCAAGATTGATTGATTGTATTGATACTGCTAAAGTCACTAGACGAACTTTCCGTCGAGAGTATATCGCTGCAGACATACTGTACAGACAGTCAAGATTGATGTCGATTGCGAAAAAAGAGTCTTTCAATACTAACCACTAAAACCAGATACATTGGCTAATTTGAACAACGATTGTAACTTATAAGCATCTCAAGATTACAAGGCGGGAGAATGTCATTCCAAAATCAAGTATCACTGTGTCAAGGGTAAAAAGGTAATTTTTCCATAAACTCGTCTTTTGATTTCTTTATCCAGTAAAAAAGGAATCCAAACAAGAATCGAAAATTGAAAATTGAAAAATCGAGGAAGACACTTTCCGCACAGTCCATCTTCCACGACGTAGTCGTCGATCGTCATCGAGTAGATCCGCCAACCTCAACTCCCAAATCCGCTTTGATAACTCCTCTCGTGTCTCTTTTACCAGGTTTGAATTTGACTTTAGCATTTCGTATTCGGTGCCTCGAATTGAACTCATCTCAGCTTCTCGGAAGCCTTATTTTTTGGAGAAAAAATCGAATTTTCTGGTCTTCAAAAGTTTGTATTACTTCTGTTACATTTGATTCGTTGGAAATCTTTCCGCTTTGTTGAATGCAGAATTCAAATTTGAATCACACCTAGGGTTTTGAATTTATTGTTGATTTTTTTATTTTTTATTTTTTTCCAACATTAGACGATTGTATAACCAGCTCTTTATTTTAGAATGGTACATGGATTTTTTTACTGAACTGATGCTTGTTTCGATGTCGTCGTATTTATAAATGTGATGCATTATTGCAGTTTCATGGTGTGAGGAAGAGGTGAAGATTAAGTAAGATTGATTGAGCTGCCATCATCATGACACACCAGTTAGACATGCAAAGGAATGAAAATGGTGAATCTAACTGTTTGAGTGAATCGCCGAGATGCTGTGTTGAACCCTCTGATGCTGATGTTTCTGAATTGTTGGTTAGACTTGATGTGAGCTTCTTTACCGAGTTTACAAGATGGACTTCGGTTTAGTACTCTTATGTTTTGGAAGTTTCTTATTGTTGTCTTGCCTTTTATACAGAGTGCTGCGACTCATTCACTCTTCAATGTTGTGAACAAGATTTTGGATGAGAGCATTGCTAGAAATAATGGTGAAGTACCTTATGTAAGTCATATTGTGGTTAAATGCTTCTAAATTTCAAACATTTGATATAAATTTCTCAGTAAATTCTTTTCTGTATCAATTTTTAAATGTTTCTTTCATCAGAGTGTTTCTCGGGTCCTGCAAAAAGTTGTCCGAGCCATTGAGCAGCGGGTGGCAACCCAAGCCCAGAATATACAAAAGGTACCAAACAACATGCCCATCAATTTTCGTATAATTTAATCATACGGTTTTTTGTTGACTAAATATATTAACTCAACGTCGACAGCAAAACATTCTTTACAAGTCTCGTGAAGAGAAATATCAATCAAGACTCAGGGTACTTGAAACCCTTGCAAAAGGTACAATAGAAGAAAATGAGGTATGGATCACGTGTGGGGCATGGCTAATTTCCTTGTGTAAACTATGCTGGGATTTCTGTTAAATTGAACGAGTCCTTATTCACAGGTACTAGCAAGCCAGCTTCAGATAGTTAAGGTGCGGTTCTCACTTCTTTATCTGATTATGAGCCAGAAATTTGTTCAGCTTAGTAGATGCTAAATATCCAAATGGAAGTTGCACAAATGTCATACTGATTTTGGATCCACATGTCTGTGTTTGACACTAAAACACGGTCAAAAACTCGGAGTGGTAGCAAATAAATGAAGAATAGGCATTCAACTATACTGTGGTATTGTGTCCCCACTCAAGAAGCATATTTAATTTTCAAGTCCTATTCATGGCTCTCCTATCAAATGCAACACCAGTGAAGCATAAGCTATACATAGTTCTTACTGATGCATAGAATCAAAAGAAACGTACTGAAATGACGCAGACATCCCTACCTTGTTGACTTATAGGTGGCTCGTATAATTACTGTAAAAGTGACACTGTGTCAGTTTAGTCCTAGAGCGAATAACTTTTTCACAACTGCTTGATATACTGATAGAGCTCATTCTTGTTGTTTGGATCAAGTATCTCATTTCTCAAATGATAAAGTTGATGAAAACTCATTGATAGTTCAACTGATGAATATCTGATTCGTCTGTACTGTGTAAGGAGGTCTTCGGTTGTAATAATTTAATTTATTTCCCTTAAATATATGTACTGATATACAAGTGTCATATAATGCAACAGTGTTTGCCTGGAAATTTTGAAGTCCCTTGATGTGTACAGTCTTCACACTTCTTCTCCCCCACTTAAAAAATGTTTCGTGGTTGTATTTTGTATAAGTAGCTGCTTTTACTAATTTTTATTTTCATCTGCAGACTGAGAAGTCAAAAATTGAGGATTCTAGAAAACGCGACGTGCAAGAACTGACTAGATTGAAGAAAGAGAAGGATCATAGCGATCATGAGATGTTAGCCCTAAAAGAGGATCTAGATGTGACAAAAAGAACATTTGAAAGTTTGTGGTTAGAGTTAGAAACACTAGCAAGAGAAACAAAAATAGACGCGGAGAAGAAAATCAAGGAATTGGAACTTCTTCTAATTAATTCAAGGAACAAATTCAATGACCTTGAAGCACATTATGTGTCCAAAACCTTGTTATGGGAAAAGAAAGAGTCTACCTTCCAAAGTTCTTTAGAGTTGCAGTCTAAAGCCTTGCAGGTATGAACTATCAATATGGATTTCACTCCGTTATGTTGTTCTCCTTGTATGCATCTTTAGCCAATAAATAGATCATTAGCTGTAAAGTAACCTTGATATTTAACTTATAGGACTTGCGGATGACCTCAAAGTCCATAAAACAACAAGTACTGAAGACACAAAAGAGTTGTTTTGAGGAATTTAATTATCTAGGTAAGTTGTGTAATATGACAGCTATAGCTGCAATCAGTTCTACAGACTCAATTTTTGGTCTTATTTTGTCGGGTTGCTTCGTCTTATTCCAGTATTCTAACATGACCAGGGGTGAAGCTTAAAGGATTGACAAAGGCTGCAGAGAATTATCACATAGTTCTTACTGAAAATAGAAAACTGTACAATGAGGTCCAGGATTTGAAAGGTCTGTGTCCCTATTTCAGCTATATATACTTAGAGATTGCCCACCAACTCAGTGTGTTATTGTTGTTCATCTAGTGTTTTCAGTACTTTATTTGAAGTTATAGACTTATACTAGATAACAAGTGCTGCTATAAACTTGTTGTCAGTGTTCAATAATGCTAATTATAAAAGAAGGTGAGGTGAATATTTTGATCTTCAGAATACCGCTCAGCACTATAACTGTGTAATCATAAAATGATCTGTATCATGTTTTGGACAGGAAATATTAGAGTTTATTGCCGCATCAGACCATTCCTTCCAGGACAGAGTCAGAAGCAGACCACTATTGAATTTATTGGTGAAAATGGGGAGATAGTCATCACAAATCCTCTTAAACAGGGGAAGGATAGCCGCAGATTGTTCAAATTCAACAAGGTTTTTGCTCCAACGTCCTCTCAAGGTTCAAGTCTAGTGGTTTTGTGTTATCCATCTGGCATTAATGTCTGATCTATTAGAATGAATAAGACTTGATCTTTCAAGTTATATATGGCTGTCTAAGTTGGTAACACAATGTTTTTTCTATATAATTACAGATGAAGTGTATTTAGATACTCAACCTTTAATACGCTCTGTACTTGATGGGTACAATGTGTGCATCTTTGCGTATGGCCAAACTGGATCTGGTAAAACTTACACAATGGTATGTGATCTACGGATGCTCTTAAATGTGATCAACTGAGTATCAATTTGACAGAATTAATAAATATTCATGCAGAGTGGGCCTGACACGTCATCACAAGAGGACTGGGGTGTCAACTACCGAGCTCTAAATGATCTATTCAATATTGCTGAGAACCGGAAAAGTTCTATTTCTTATGAGATAGGGGTTCAAATGGTCGAGATTTACAATGAGCAAGTGCGGGATCTGCTTTCCATCGCTGGTCCACAGAAACGATATCCTCAATATAACTAGACGTATATATATAGATATCGGCTGTGTTCCTAAATGGCGTTAAACAGTAATGGTTTGTGTGTTAAGTTCTTGTTATTACGGTCTGCTCATTTTTGTTTGTTTGTCATCTTCTCTCCTGTATATGTTCAAGTTGACTTTTGTTGATCATGTGTGCTTTCTATTTTACTATCACTATAGCTCTGTGTTTGATGTTAAAGTATGTGTAAGAATTTATTGATTTCTTTGACTTGCACACACTTGGGATTTGGAGTACTACTCAACCAAATGGTTTGGCTGTCCCAGAAGCTAGCATGCATCCTGTTAGATCAACGCCAGAAGTAGTGGAACTTATGACTGTTGGTTCAATGAATAGGGCAGTTGGTGCGACTGCTCTAAATGAACGAAGTAGCCGTTCCCACAGGTTATTTATAATTGATGCCCTCACTATGATATATTTTTGCTCTGTCACCAAAAAATTCATTCAGTTGCATGTGTACAGCGTCCTAACAGTTCATGTCCGTGGAAAGGATCTAAAGACTGGTGCCGTTATGCGTGGAAACCTACATCTGATTGATCTAGCTGGCAGCGAAAGAGTTGAGCGGTCAGAGGCTGCAGGAGATAGGCTCAAGGAAGCACAACACATAAATAAATCTCTATCAGCTCTTGGGGATGTAATATTTGCATTGGCACAAAAGAACTCACATGTTCCTTACCGAAACAGCAAACTAACACAAATACTTCAGAGTTCTTTAGGTAAGCTAATAAGGCATTTTTTTACCACATCTTTTCAGATGAATGATACAAATAATCTCATTTAACTGGCTTTTGATTTCCCTTCAGGTGGTCAAGCAAAAACTCTAATGTTTGTACAGCTTAATCCTGATGTGGAATCCTATGCTGAAACAATAAGCACTTTGAAGTTTGCTGAAAGAGTGTCTGGGGTTGAGTTAGGAGCTGCAAGAAGTAACAAAGAGGGAAGGGAGATGAGAGAATTCATGGATCAGGTCTGTTGAGATTTATTTTTCTTCTGCAATATTTGTTGTGTTCAGATACTCCAGAAAATTAGGAATTTATAGTTGGAGTCCAACAGTGGAACAAATACAGTTCTGATCGGGTGGGATGTCTGAAAAATATGTTTTTGTTTCCTCTATTTGGAGCTTTTTACGATTAATGGCAAAATATGAATCAGAGTGTGGAACCTTGGGTGTTTCCTAGTTTTAGATGTATTTTATGAATCTATAATCATGGATGCTTGCATTGGAATTTTGTTGTTAACGATTGAATAGGAAGTACAAATAATTTTGTAATCATGTGATCATGGCGGGTTGCCCTAACCCTACTTTAATGCCCCTAAGGCGAGTCAGTGTAGATTCCCTCTTAGGATTTCTAATGCATGAAGGTAATTTTACGAACTATGAATTCAGGTAGTCTCTTCCTAAATGTTTTTTATTTGCAGGTGGCATCCCTTAAGGATGTGATTTCCAAGAAGGATGAAGAGATTCAGCGGTTACGGCTGGATAAAGCTAATATCAATGGGGGAAAACAAGGAATGGGCTCGTTCAGAAATGGTTCAGCTTCTCCTGGACAACATTCAATTAGATCTCCGCGGAAAAATCGAAGAGCTTCTGGAGGGAAAGGCAATTCAGATTTGGATAATTGCTCTGAGTACAGTGATAAACAATCTGAATCTGGTTCTCAGCAGTCTATAGATGACTTTGTTAAAGTCAACTCTCTCCTGCCATCACAGTCAAACACTGACAGCATATCCGGGACTCCAAATATTGTGGAAGATGTCGATCTGTTGGGGTTTGGGGATGCGGACAACGATGAAAGGTTGAGTGACATATCTGATGGTGGCCTATCAATGGGAACAGAGACTGATGGATCAGTGAGTAGTATCGTGGAGCTTACTATGTTTCCTGAAGCTGCTATGCCAAACGAAAGTCCGGAAAAGTGAGTTCCCTCTCATAACTTTTATGAAGTAAACATCTTCTGCATTTTTATAATTTATGTGAAGTTAATGCTATGTTTGTTTCGTGGAAAAATTGAGGGCTCGAAAGAAAATATAAAACGAAATTGATAAAGTCCCAGTGCAACTTTTAATACTCATAATTGACAAATGAATAGGGCTTCCCTATACCTCTACAACCAAATAATCAAGTCGAACAAAGATTTTGCTTGACAGTCTTAAACTACATGTCAGTTTCATTTGTTCTCATCATGTTTAATTTGTTTGTCTAGTTGTCGTATAATTTTTTTATTTGCTTGACAACCAAATGTTTAAGGTTTAATTTGTTGGTCAGATTGTTGTATGGTAGAGTTTGTTCTTCTTACCATTCATAGATTGCTGAATATATTGTCCCCTTCTATGTCGGTGACATTAAGACCCAGTGTCAGCATGTCCAAGCCTCTATTGAAGCAGGTCCAATCAAGACTTCGGCTGTCAGTGCCAAGGACACCATCTGTGGCCTCTTCAAGTATGTGAACTATCCTTTGCTTTAATCATTCATCTTTGATCATCTGTTACTTTTAAGTACAAATACCAGCTTGTGTTCTAGGGATAGAGTGACTGGATGTGTGTATAGCCTGTTTTACTAATTTCTGAAACTGTTGGTACTGACTAATTTTTTGTATGAACGATATCTTATCCACTTCACTTTTGATCACTTTATAGGCTCGAAGAAGCCACCTGCAGCTAGCTCTACATTGTCTTCGTCGAGAACCTCTAAAAGATGGCAGTAAATTCTGAAGGTTAACTCTCTCGCCTCAAGATTTGCCGAACGTAATTCGCAATTTTCATAAGATATTATTTTTAATGCCTTTCATCATCCCCAGGATCTCTGTACTCGAAGAGCCATCCGCGTGCTCATAGCTGACCGAAATGTGCTTCCTGTAGTTTTTAGTATGAACTGTTAAATTATCTTCCTACCTTACCTAAAATGCACTCTACCTAGAAACTACTCTTAGTTCCACTAACTTGATGTACTGCCTAATGTAACTGTCTCAATGTAGTTTTAAAAACACTTAATTCAGTATCTTTCAACATTCAAGGTTATAGTGCAACCGCAGTTATGCGTTGTATGCCAACTGATTTTGTAAACTTATTCCAGCAGCAACATCATGTTCAACTCGACTACCATTGTCTTGATTTAGACACCAAGTACTTGGACTCTAGACAAAGGTATTACCGTATTAGGATTCTAGTTTTACCTCAAATATGTATACTAATCATTTTGTATCGAGTCAATTACTTTATTTACTACCTGAGGTACTCCACGGCTTGCACAAGGCCTGAGGTACTCCATGGCTTGCAAAACAAATATAGTTAACACAAGGCCTGAGGTACTCCATGGCTTGCAAAACAAATATAGTTAACACAAGGCCTGAGGTACTCCATGGCTTGCAAAACAAATATAGTTAACACAAGGCCTGAGGTACTCCATGGCTTGCAAAACAAATATAGTTAACACAAGGCCTGAGGTACTCCATGGCTTGCAAAACAAATATAGTTAACACAAGGCCTGAGGTACTCCATGGCTTGCAAAACAAATATAGTTAACACAAGGCCTGAGGTACTCCATGGCTTGCAAAACAAATATAGTTAACACAAGGCCTGAGGTACTCCATGGCTTGCAAAACAAATATAGTTAACACAAGGCCTGAGGTACTCCATGGCTTGCAAAACAAATATAGTTAACACAAGGCCTGAGGTACTCCATGGCTTGCAAAACAAATATAGTTAACACAAGGCCTGAGGTACTCCATGGCTTGCAAAACAAATATAGTTAACACCAGGCTAGGATTATGGGAATCTGAATCACTATTGAGGTTTTTTTTGTTGAAAATCACCTGTTCAATATGATAATTTTAACAAAATCATCCCTTCAATTTTTTGATATAACCACCCATCAATTCAAATCCGATCAAATCGTGCCACCCTTTCACTATTTCCGACAACTTCCTCCGCTGAGGCACCCATTGACTGTGTTGACCAATGAAAATTTGCCAATTTCATGATTTACACATCAATTCTTTCATATTTCAAAGCTTGACCATCAACTTTTTCGAAGAACATTGTCAATTTCTACAAACATGCAACCCACATGATATTTGAAGTTTTAAAAAGAAGATTTTTTGAGAATTTGGTGTTTGTGTTGATGATTGATAAGGGGAATGAGAAAAAAGATGGATTAATTTGATAATGATGCAAAGAATGCTAGCATTCGAATGATGATAATGAAGCTCATGGTCAACAAAGTCAACAGTTGAAAATTTGAATGGGTTAAAATTTTCATATTGAGCGGTTGATTTTCGACAAAAAAACCTTAATTATTGGTCTTTTACACACATTTTTTTAGGACTGATAGTTACAATATGCAGATACACTCCCATAATGTCATTTAGAAAAGCAGTTGAGATTTAGCGTCAACATTTTATGCTGGATGGACTATAATATCATTCCTTCTCATTGACACCGAACCTTTTCCTTTAATTACTACAAGCTCATGCTCATAAGAAACCGAGTACATCCGGCAAGGATTATCATTTAGCCCAGGTAGCAGGAAAAATAAATTATATCCTGATATACCATGCCGTGAGAATAATACCTTGTCGGATGCTCTCAACTTTTACAATTAATATACGCTCAGTCTGTTAGTGTAGAGAAGATGCACATTCTGATTTGCCGTAACAAATAAGATATGCATTTGTGTCACCTCGATTATCAGCTTACAGTTCGTCCATAGCAAACTGAGGCGATATAGAGGTTCTTGGACCATTTTTCCTGCAGATAATGTCAAAGTAATGTCATTAGTAACAGGAAAATATTTCAGATGATGGAAAACGAGGATGGAATGATTTGAATGACAAAGTTTATTGTGTATGAAATTATAGGGACTGGTACCTTTACATGAGTGCTTGGAAAGGCAGAAGTTCGTAAAGTTTCTTGTGTTTCATCAGGCATTTTACGCTTCGGCATACTTAATATGAATGCTGCTTGATCTGCTGTAGCAGCCATAGAAGTTATCCTGTAACCACTCTCCCACCTTTTGTGTATTCCTTCACTTGGGTATAGAAAATCCAGCTCCACTACCTTCAATTTAATGAAACTCTTTAAATAAATAATTCCCATAAAATATTCGACAGAGATACCTTCACAATCAGAATAAGTGATAGTTTTCTGCAAGTGAGATACCTGGTCAGAGTAACCAGAATTTCGTGACATAACTACTCCCCATCGGCTGCCTGCGGTAGTCATAGCTGTAACATGGAAACCTTCTTTCCATTTTTTGTTAATCCACTTGAATGGAAACGACTCACTAACTTTGTATGACTGCTGCGTGTAAGATGTTCCTGGATAAAAAAATAATATAAAATAAATTCCAACACAGCTAAAGTCTTTGTCAATAAAATACTGAATTGTGTGGGACACAAGTATGGTCTTTGGACATACATGTACAATAATTATCAAATGAAAGATTGTATGTTTATTGTAGCATTCTAAAATCTCAGCAAGTAAAAAGTACAAACGGAATCATAAAGTCGCAATTATATTGTGTACACAACTACACATGATAAAGAAAAGTTGTGAGCTAAGTTACCCTTTGACATAACGACAAGAGAGCTCCCATTATTCGCACCAGCTATTGCACTAATGTAATAGTTTTTTTCCCACTGCTCCGTGATCCATTCCTAAACGCAACCAAAACAGCGATGTTCAACAAACAATATGATCGTGTTAATGAACAAAGATTAGCTGTCACCAAATCCATTACGGATTTAAATTTACCTTATGCAGGAAGACAGGCGAGAGTTCAAAAACCTGGGAGGAGAAACCTGTTCCTGCATCCATAATCAGTGCCCACAAATTTGCAGCAGAGGCCACACAACTGATATATAGTCCATCCTCATTTCCTTTTTCTACATGCTGACACAACCGAGCGTCCGTCACATTGTAGTGATACCTGAAAAAAATGTTGCAAGTTTGTCCGTATATTTGAGCTATCTTCCCTCGGCGAAATAATTTCTAATGGAGTTGGAGGAACCTACAATTAAAGAAATATGTGCACCGTACACATGCTTCTTAAGCGTGTAGAAGCACTTTTCATATTTATCTAAATTTTAAGCCGGATTCAAATTTAATGGTGGTGCATGAAAATGCGTACATATGCATAAACATGCACACATTTATTTTGTACTGTACGATAATGAATACCCTAACTACCTGCTTCGCAGAGAAAAGTGTTTAAGATAATAAAATGCGTGAGACATACTTGGATCATCCTGTAGTATTGCCAAAATTAAAACAGCTAAATAGTTATATGTTTCCAACCAGCATAATTAAAAATCCATATGTCACACCTTTGTTTCATTGGACGACGGGCATTATACACCGAAATCCACTGTGTAGCAGGACTGCCTAAACGGATTTTTTTCTTTGGTTGCTCATCTTCTTCCGAATTTATAAGCAATCTCCCTCGTTTTTGTCCAACCTATTCGCACAAAAGACAAATGCAAAAGATAATTAAAAATAAAAACCACACCATCCAATTGCCTAAAAAATGAAGAAACTTGTACCAACCTTCAGCGCACCATCAATCCTTATAGGTCTCAACTGAGTACACGGTTCAATAAGGCTATCAAAGAGGGATATTAGCTTGGAATAATTAGGCTCCTCTTCAAATTTCAAATTAGTAACAGCCTCGAGAAAATGTTTAAATGGGGCCGGGCAGAAGCAACACATCAATTCAGGAGAGGTGGACATCTTTTTCTTGCAAACTAGGAAACTTTTATTATCTCCCTATACCAAAGAATTATACGAATGTCAACTATGAACAAATTGGCTAGTCTTATGATTGACAATGCAAACAGACCTGATAACCCTGCCATGGTAATCTTCCCTTAATAAGGAATATCAAAGTGTAGGCTAACGATTCAAGATCATCTCTTCTACTCCCTGTTCGACCCAGATGAGCATGTACGCTTGCATACCGAATAGTTCCCCTGTTGAAGAGTTTATTGAGCATACTGTTTAAATGTAAATGATGTGTCAATAGAAGATAATTACCAACCTAAATATATCAGGCCTCTGATCATAATCTACATGTCGACCGGATGATGCATCCTTCCATCTGGAAGCTGCACAAGCAAACACAAGATAAAATCTTAGAAGTAATGCATCAACAAATTAAGTAACACGAAAATGGTAAGAAACTACGAGGCTGAGATACTACAGGCCTACAAAAAGTCCTATTATTTCCCACGGAAATGACATGTGCTTATAACTTATAAAACACGTTGAACCCCATATCCAATCTCCATCCAGAAGATGGAATGAATACACTGAAGCCTAATAATTAACTATTACTGTTAAATGAGCCATTTTTATACTGCTTAAAAGTAAAAACAAGTCGTTTTGAAGCAGTATCCTGATTTATATAGAATATATGAAATTACTGCCAGCAGCAATGAATAGATGATACATCACATATGATCAACCATCAGTAAGGGTAACAAAGAGCTTGATCCCCAAGATTCACATTATAAGAACAACAATTAGAAATGTAAAATGCAAGAGACAGTAAAGCCCTTTGTAACATACCAAGACCGAGATCAATGAGGTATAACTTCTTGTCATCAACAGTTCCACTTTGACCTAGCAGAAAATTTTCAGGCTTCACATCCCCGTGAACAAACCTGTTTGAAAATAAAGGATTCAGCTTTCTATCCAAGATGAAAATGAAGCAGTAATTAGTAATTACTACATGTGCAAAGGAATATAAAAGAATCGGCATTCAAAATGTTGGTTTTGGAGAATATAGCAAGATAATGTGCAAACAAAAAACTTGGATAAAAGACCACGAGAACAAACCCTTTCATATGCAGCTTTTCCAGAATAGATATTGCCTCAACTGCAATGCAAGCTGCCATACTTGGGGCCATCCTGTAGAAAGCACATACGGACGTATGCACAAGTTGTCACAATAATGCTCGTGTGATAAAAAAACCCTAAAAAGGAAAGAGTCTTACGATTGACCAAGGGAATTCCAAACATCCCAAAGACTAGGACCAAGAATATCCATCACCTGAAAAATTACCAAACTTAATAAGATACAGTTAAAACACATTAGTCACAATAGAGACTCCCATTATAGAACAAACAAACCAGAATGTAGAAATCTCCTTGACGTCCCTTGTAGTGAACCCCTGGAATTCCATAGCATCCATTCAAGGTGCTTTGAAGTAAAATATAAAAAAGAAGAAAATGTTAACGTGTGTATCCAAATTATTTATGAAGATAACAAGAACCTATTGAACTCAGATCTTACTTGTATACTTGCCACTCAAAAGGAGGGCCATAGTTACAACCTTTGCTATTGTGATGCTCAAATTTTAGCGCAACCTCATTTGCATCTGGCCCTGTTCGGTCTGTTCCGCCACTAACACGCTTACCGACATAAACTTGGCCAAATCCACCTTTTCCTAACTTCCGCTCAACTTTGTACACTGGAGAGTTACCTACTTGTACCTGCACCAAGTAAAAGAAAGGCTGCTGATGTAAAACAAGCATATAAGTTGATCACATTCTTCAGTATAGTCAATAAATGAGGAACAACGCCTAGCAATGAGATCATATATTTGTAGGAAATTGGATATATGGCGACGAACGAGTAGACTTTATGTTAAAGTTAGTTATTCAGATAGTGGCGGTATACCCGCTCAGGAACTGGAGCTGTGCTCGGATCGTCTTCACCACCTACTATTTTTTCTGCACCAGTGGCCAGGATGGGGTTCGCCAAATCTGCCATTCCTTCGACTCTATTGAGCACTGGATCCGCAGCAGGAAAAGGAACAGCTTCAAGAGGAGGCTCACAAGGTGTCTCTGGGTCCAAATTTATCAATCTTATACCTCTCCCTCTACCAGCACCAGCTTGCCTAGTCGAGGGTCCCTTGGCTACACCTCCAGCATTAGCACCCCTTCCTCTACCACCGGTAGCTCCCCCTCTTCTCCTAGTTCTAGTCTGTGGCGGTAAGGGATTAATATCAACTTGGTTTCCTGGCGGAGTTGATGGCTGCTGATTATCAAGGCGTTTGGATCTCCGTGCTCCACTTCGCATATCTGGCATCCTCACTCCATGCAGTTTACAAAACCAAAAAAGTGACTGTGACTCAGTATCCCTTCAACCAGATTCTGTACCTAAACGGAAAATAGCTTTAACAATTAGTGAGTTATCGACTAAATTGTAAAGTAATAAACTGCAGATGACGAGTTATCGACTAAAAATAAAAACTTGATTTGGAAATCTGGATTCACAGGTCCAAAACTCAAACTTAAATATAGTGATTCTAAAAAAAAAACCCAACAAAGATACATTCATCAGTTTAAAGCTCAAATCTTTTCACAACTAGCAATACGGAGAAATTGAAAAGAGAATTACAGGAATAAAAAGAAGTACCATTCTTAGCAATTCGCAATCGTCTTTTTTCTTCCCTAAAAACAAACCTACATCGATAAAAACTTCATATTCATACCAAAGAAAGGCAAGTCTCGATAACTGTTGCCACTGATTCCATATTCTAAATACCATTCAACTTTTGCAACACTAAACGTGTTTACCATTACTCAAAAATCTCATACAATACCACGCTCCGCAACAATGTACACCATCCAAAAATCAATTCAATCAAAATAATATAATCAACATGAATCAAACCACATCAGCTGTTCATCCAACAGTTAAATATAACATACAATCAGGTTATCAATAAAAGTTGTTTCTCAAAAAACACAGAAACACTCAGCTATACAACATATACACATCAAAAACCAACAAAACATCAAAGATCTAATCCCCACAAACCAAACCAACAGTTGGGAAACTCCAAGTTAAAAACCAATCAGTCTCAGATCTTAATCAAACAAACATTACACAAACAAATAAATAAAAGAAAAAAAGAGATGAAAGGGTTACTTACTGGTGTTTGTTTACCTAAATATGAGATTGATGGATGAATTTGTGAATGTGGTTGCCACCGATCTGTTAGAATCGAAGAAGAAGATGCAGATTGAATTGGGTTTGTGTTGGATTGGCGAAAAGGAATCGGTGAGGTGTTGTGTTGATGATGTTGTCTCCTTTGATTATTAACCTTTACCTATAACCACAACACCTATCTATGTGCTTAATAAAATGTACACCCTTTCCCTACCTTTTAGCTGTAAATTTGGAAATTTATTTGTATCATTATTCAGTTTTTTGCATTGCTAAAAAACATACTTTCTTTGGATACTGTCTTGACTGTGTTTATATGGGTTGAGTTTAAGAGAAATATTAAATATTCGTGACAGAGAAGGATCAGTTGTTGATTTTGATAATTTGACGAATGAGATTAAAGTTGGTTTTTATTAAATGGACGGTTGAATTTGCAAAAAACAATAACGGTTGAGTTTAACAAAAAATTTAGGAATAAGTCATATTCGATGAATTATCAATAATTAATAATCGAGATCATGCCTCAAATTTCGCATACACTTAGATATTCCTTCTTGAACTTTACTCGTGTTTATGATATGTAATTTTCTTCTATTTGTGGTAAACCAATAAACCATAAGTATTCAAATTCTCTATTCAATTTGAATCGAGTGGTATTGATTGTTTTCCGAAGTATGTGCCAATGGTGTATGTGAGATAAAGAGATATCTTCTGGGTAACTTTCTAAAGCTAAACTGTAGTTGCCGGATTGAATCAATTGTGTGTAGTGTATGGAGTTCAACACGTATAACTACAGAGATTTATGTTTCCATATGTTCAATATAGATCACCACAAACATGGTTAGGACAAGAATTTAAAGATATCTCTCTGCCTTTCTTTTTCTCGAGTTGATAGTAACACAAGGGCAGTAGCTCTTGAATATCTGCATCGCCATTCAATGTTGTATCTAATAACTTGCACTTGCTTAAATATCCAGCAGAATTAGGTATCCCTTGATCTGCCAATTGAGGTTTGCAGTACTCCATCATAACAAACCCTGAAACACCAAAAGAGTTATAATTTTTCAAAACATACTCTAACAGTTTCGAAACAAAAGATATTTAGAGCTAGATAGAAACATATGCGTAAAAGGGCAGGCGGACAACAACATGATAAATCAGTGTGTTCTTGCTAAATCCAAACAGGCAAATTCAACATCTAGAAAAAAGGAAAGACAAGAGTACCGAAAGCACGAAGCATTTTTAGATCAAATTTATCGGCTACATCAGAATGGCCAATCACCTTGGCACGTTGAATAGCCAATTTCTTCAAGGCAACAATCATGTCCCTAATAAAAGCACAAATTCCCAATTCATGACACAGTTCAGATTTTCACAGCAAAAAAATAAAAAAAGAAGGAGAAGAAAAGGGAAGTTACCAACTCAAACTCGGACAAAGAACAGAGCCAGGCGACATCTTCAATCCTGTTATTCCCAAGCGCATCTTCAGAATCCATGCCGCAGTGAGTGGACGCCTACTTCAAATCAAAGCAGAGCTTCAATGCTGTTCTAGGGCTAGTTTATAGAAATTGGTTCCAGTTGTGCCAATAACAAACGACTTCGTTTCGATTCAAACAATTCGAAGACCACGTCTGTTTAAGAGTTCTAAAAGACAGTATTCAATTCTAGTTCAGTTTCTATATCAACAGTTTAAGGGTATTTTGGTCAATATATAAATACTAAATTTAGAAAACCTTCCGCACACCTCATCTTCAACAATGCTAGGGTGTAATGAGAATCAGAATACTGCATAAAAGTAGAAGTGCAGTCAATATTGCTTCAACAATTAGTGAGTTCGACTAAATTGTAAAGTTATAAACTGCTAAAAATAAAAACTTGATTTGGAAATCTGGATTCACAGGTCTAAAACTCAACCTTAAATTTAGCGATTCTAAAACAATAAGACCCAACAAAGATACAATCATCGGTTTAAAGCTCAAATCTTTTCACAACTAGCAATGCAGAGAAATCGGAAAGAGAAATCACAGGACTAAAAGGAAGCTCTACTCTTAGCAATTGGCAACTGAAAATGTCGTCTTTTTTCTTCGCTAAAAACAAACCTACATCAAGAAAAACGTCATCTTCATACCAAAGAAAGGCAAGTGTCGATAACTGTTGCCACTGATTCCATATTCTAAATCTAAACACCATTCAACTTTTGCAACCCTAAACATGTTTAATGTTACTCAAAAAAAGCTCATATAATACCACGCTCCGCAACAATGTACACCACCCAAAAATCAAATCAATTAGTATAATATAATCGAAATGAATCAAACCACATCAGCTTTTCATCCTGTATTTGAATATAAGATACAATCAGGTTATCAATAAAAGTTGTTTCTCAAAAAAAACACAGGAACACTCAGCTATAAACATATACACACGAAAAACCAACAAAACATCAAAGATCTAAGCCCAACACACCAAACCAACAGTTGGAAACTGCAATTTAAAGAACCGATCAGTCTCAGATCTTAATCAAACAAACATTACACAAACAAATAAATAAAAGAAAAAAGAGATGAAAGGGTTACTTACTGGTGTTTGTTTACCTAAATATGAGATTGATGGATGAATTTGCGAATGTGGTAGCCACCGATCTGTTAGAATCGAAGATGAAGATGCGGATTGAATTGGGTTTGTGTTGGATTGGCGAAAAGGAATCGGTGAGGTGTTGTGTGTTGATGATGTTGTCTCCTTTGATTATTAACCTTTACCTATAACCACAACCGGTGAAAAGTTCGAGAAATTTTTAGAAATGCCCTAGTTGATTTCAAATGTTTCTCAAATGCCCCAATTTTGAAAAGAGTTTCTCAAATGCCCTACTTCTGTCCCAATCCAGTTTTACCAAACCTGGATTCCCTAAAAAACATAAAATCCGTTTACGAGGATTGTTAGTTTTCTAACAATCCGATTATATCAAACCCGGACTGGTTGAAAACAAAATTGATTCATCCTCATATCCTATGTGAATCTGACAAAGATGTCCGATCAATAAAATACAACAATCCGATTTTACCAAAACCGGATTCATTATGAATTCCGGTTTTATTAAGACCGGTCTGCACTCAAATAATAAAATCATAAAAAACAGCCCGTGCGTCGTTCTGCTCGGTCAATCCTCTCTTCTTTCATCAGCTTCGTTTCATTCTCTTTACTCCGTCCAAATTACGTTTTCCCTCTTTTATGAATTTCCGAAATACCCGTTGCGAAATTTGACCTACATCCAACATCAATTCTGTGCGACCCAGTAGTTAGTTCCACATCTTGAAAAAATCCACTTTTTGTAAATGGCATCACGCTTGTCATGTTCTTGGGCATCAGTTAATTGCGCTCAATAATTGCGTAGTCCTGGTTATGAACGAGTGCATTCCTGTAACGGAAGTGTTGAAAAGAGGATTACAGCTGGAAGTACTGATGAAAAGAATTGTAAATTTTTTAAGATTTTATTATTTGATAGCAGACCGGTCTTACTAAAACCGAAATTCTCAATGAATCCGGTTTTGGTAAAACCGGATTGTTGTATTTTGTTGATTGGACATCTTCGTCAGATTCACATAGGATATGAGGATGAATCAATTTTGTTTTCAATCAGTCCGGGTTTGATATAACCGGATTGTTAGAATTCTAATCGAGTTTGGTAAAACCGGATTGGGACAGAAGTAGGGCATTTGAGAAACTCTTTTCAAAACTGGGGCATTTGAGAAACATTTGAAATCAACTAGGGCATTTCTAAAAATTTCTTTAAACGATCTCAACTATTGATTTTTATCAATTTAATGGTTAATATTGGTAACCGTCAAATACCAACCGTTCGTGTTTTTTGCAAATCTAACTAACCAATCAATTGAAACCAACTTTAATGTCAACCGTTGAATTAATTAAACTAACGGCCAAGATTATGTCCTTATGTCTCACAAAATTTACATGTCTCTCTAGATCCCAACTCACCACAACTCTATCTATGTGCTTAATAATATGTACACCCTTTGCCTATCTTTTAGCTGTAAATTTGGAAATTTATTTGTATCATTATTCAGTTTTGTCCATTGCCTAAAAACATACTTTATTTTTTTAGGGTATTAGTATCTTAACTGTATTTATGATATGTAATTTTCTTTTATTTTGGTAAATCAATGAACTGTAAGTATTTAATTTCAATGTTCAATTTGATTCGAATAGTATAGATGGTTTTCGAAAGTATGTTAGAATGGTGAACATGAAATAAAAGAGATATTTTCTAGTAAGTTTCTAGCGTTGTAATTGTAGTTGTCGGATCGAATCGATTGTAGCCAGAATATGTGAGTTCAACATGTATAAATATAGAGATTTATGTTCACATGTGTTATCTAAATTTTCGTGTCATATGCGCATTCGATGTAATTGGGTATAAAAAATTTAGACCTTCTGTCATTGATATAAATTATTACATTCAACTTAATACATGCGTGAAGTGAAATTCATCATATGTTGAAAATTATAACTTTTCTTTGATATGTTTTAATTAAAATAATTTACATATTATACTTTATTTTAAATTTGAAAAAAATGCAATGAAACACGAAATGTAGGTTTTATCAAATAAGAAGAAAAAAATTCACATACTCATTATTTTCTAGTAATAATGTTTGGTAACAAAGCAATATCAGAAACGTATAACATACTGAAATTTTCGAACTACTAACTATCGATAAGTAAACTATTATATTCAACTTCAAGACATACGTAAAGTGAAATTCACATGAATAATGAATATGAATTCATACTGGCAAAATTAAGATTGAATAGAATTGTTAATTAGAAAATACGATAATACAATATCTGACTCATAGAGAGTGTCACAATTATCTTTTATGATTGGAAGAGGCTATAATCAAACACAAAATCTAACTTTTAAGAAGTTGTGATTAAATGATTGTATGAAATGCATGATACAAATATGTTATTCTTTGTGTATTCACGACTACAAGTATAGTGAGAAGAATATTGTATCTTTAGTAAAACCGAACAAGGTTTAGGCCTTCCGAAAGCTGCTCATTATTAATTCAGAGTAATCATACAATGTGAAGGGTTTATGACTTTTCATTGGCAAATTTTTTTTCAAAAATGTCATGTTGTAGTGCTATAATATGAAGTTATACAAGTAAAAGAAGGTTGAAATCACTAACGAAAAACAGAAAAATATGTTTTACATATGATAGAGAATTTGAAGCTTTTGAGGATGAATGTTAAGTGCTTCAATTTAATTGGTTTCTCTATTGAATCTTCCTTATACCATTTTTATATCATACGAATGCTTTCTTATTCATTTAGATTATCATCTATTGAATCTTCCTTATACCATCTATTGAATCTTCCTTATTCATTTAGATTATCAAAATTTTACACATTAGAACAAAAACAAATTGAATGTTCCTTATACCATCTATTTAATGTGCTTTTAAGTTAAATAAATTGAATGTTGCTTTATATTAATTTTTGATGGCGTAAGTTAAATAAATTGAATGTTGCTTTATATTAATTTTTGAAGGTACAATATAAACGCATGAAATTTAATATTTTCATCGAAATAAAAGAAATCTATTCAACTACTCATCATTTTCGGGTCATAATATTTTTTGACAAAGTATTATCACAAACATATAGAGTTTGGTTCCGGTACAAATAACTTTTACAACGAAAAATTTAAAACCACTACAAATCACAAGATCAAACAATTTGATGGATGTGAGTAATGATATTATTTATATGGTCATCACTATTATCAATTAGTATAAGAATTTTTGTCAATTTTTCTTTATATAAATTATTAATGATTTATTGAAAGTGCATTAAAAATAATTTTGAAAAGTGCATCATAAAGTCGGCATACACAATTTTTATAAATTTTGATGCATTTTAAAAATGTCTTATGCACTTTATCTAAATCATTTAATTGTTTGATTTTAAATTCATATTGATTCCAAATTTTCATTTTAAATAAGTTCTCATTTAAACCTCAGAAATCTCATTGCTCACTGCTCGCATATTAAAGTATGATTTCTATTTTTGCTATATTTTTTTGCGAACTATTTTGATTCATAAAACAATAAATTAAAGTATTGAAGCATATTTAATCATTTCATGAACCAAATTGTGAATATATTTTCACCATTTAGTCTGATTTCTTATAAAATTAAGGGATGAACAATAATTTTACTACGTGTATTATTCTAATAAAATTAAAAATACTTATGACCGTGAGATCAATTAAATGTATGTTTAAGATGATTTATAGTTTATACGAAATATTAAACTTTATATTTGATCTATTTATTCCCTCACATATATATTTTCAATATAACAAACCAACACTTGTTTGTAGAATGTACAAGGATCAAGATCATCAGGTTCAATGGTTCGTCTGAGCTAGACCTCGATCGGTACAGTCGGAGCTTAAGTACCGGTGGTACCAACAAACTGCCTCATTTCTTGTTATTCCTGAAACATTAGTATACCAATTTAGAACACTTAAACAAACACAAGTTGACATTTTCTCTGGCAATATAAAAAAGCCAAACAATAATACAAAAGCAACTACAATCTCTCCATCTTCTATCATCATGGATCAGCAAACCATGATTACCAACAAAAAGAATGATAATATCTTGAGGAGAATGAACAAGGATTCTCAAACCATATTGTCCAAGAATAAACCTCAGGTAAGGATAATCCACATATTTGCACCAGAGATCATCAAGACCGATCCAGCCAACTTCAGGGAACTCGTCCATCGCCTAACGGGGAAATCCTCTTACACTCGAGAAAAAATGATCGGTAAGAGAAGCGCGAAGTACTCTTTAACAGGGAATGAACGGTCAGATGGATCGGGTAGAAGCAGCGAGGAAATAGTAAAAAGGGAGGAAGCAGATGAGATACGGAGGTCGTCTCCGTCGTCAGGTGGCTCAGGTGATAATGAGTCAGGGGGGTTTTTGACAGGGTTTCCTGTCTTTTCAACCATCTTTGGTTTTGAGTTATGATTGCTAATATTTTATTGATCTGATTGAGAAGTGAGATATGTTTGAGTTAGTGTTGTTTCCTGAAGTATATGATGTTGGAAAGTTTTCTTAAATTTTTGTCACACTGTGCAAGGATTTTGGCCTTTCCAATTGCTAGACATGTTGACAAACTTTAGAAAACATTTTACTTGTACAGAACCTGGTGTTCTTCATATGATATTGTGAATCATACCCATACATGGAACTCATCTCTTGTCTAGTTATGCAGGTTTTGAGTTTTGTATCGGCGAAATCCAGCTCTTAAATTAAATATCAAGTTTACCTCAAGCAAATAAAGACTATAGTTTCCAGTTTTTCTAGGTTGAACTTCGTTAGTGGAGCAATAAGCACCTTTGTTGTCCATAGCTGAAATTTAAAGCCTTAAACTTTGGGCAGTTGAAGTTGGTCCCTTTGTTTTCTAGCAGTTTGGGTCCTGGGATCTCCTTCCTGCTAGCAGACAAACCTGTAAATAAAAAAACAGTCACTGTCAAAGCTCTTTAAATAAAATTTGGAGAACCAATTCATTGAAAATCATTGAAGCTACCAGGAAGCTGCAGGATATAATTTCATACAACTAGTTGCAACTATTTTATATGTACTTCTTACAGATTGAGGATAATCGTTACAGTTGCAAATTATTCCGCCTTCATTGTTTTGTCACCTAAAATTCGATTATGCCGGCAGACTGTCAAATATATTACAAATTCACTACTGATCTTAGCTTTTGTTTACATTGCTACATAGAACTGAAAGACCAAATATTATTGCAGATATAGATGAACAAACACATTTATTTAGAACAAATACTAAATACATTTATAATACAAACCATCAAAACGATGCAATTTTTGATCTCCAGTGGAACTCAGCTAAGATCCCAGTGAAGTATACATTTCTGGTGTGCTTGATGGCAAAAGCCAGAACAAGACTTTGCCACCAGCTCGGCCTCAGTCGTAATTAAAGAAGCAACATAAAGAAACGAGGATGTAGGAAAACCAAATTTTTAAATAAAATCAACTCTGTATATCCAATGAAATCGGGAGAAAATAATCAATCAATCAATCTTCTCTATGACTGGACAATTTAAAACGAGAACTTGAAACCATTATTAGATGCAAACAGACTGTATTCTTCTATATTTGCTTCATTTTTGCTGCAAACACGATCAAATTCTGCTTGAACTGAACTACTCAGCTCGTTTCTTTTACCTTCTTTTAAGGTCGATGATAGAGCCACAGGACCCCCATAATGGAATAATGAGAACCCATTGTTATTTTCTTTCCCTTTGTTGTGTGCTTTTTCAAGATTGGGTTTCTGTACAGTCCCTCCATTTGGGGCGTCTTCTGAGTGTACTCTTGGTGGAAGACCTCTTACCTTATTACATTCTTGTGAAGAAATCTCTTGGGTCAAAATAGGCTTAGAAATCTTAATTTTCTCCTCAGTTTGCATCCCACTGACTTTTGAGACTGGAAGGTAGATTTGAGCTTGGCCTTGACTGGCCAGAGGGGGCTTGGGATGTGTCACACCACCATACGGCATACACAATCCAGGGTTTCCATTCCACCCATAGTTGACTGGACAAGAGACGACATATGGACTTATCTGAGGCATCGCCATCAAACCATTAGGTGCTGTTGGCCAAATAACAGTGCCAGGATGGTAATAACCAATCGATGAATAATCTTGATGAAACATGGAAAAAGGCATATTTTGATTAGGTACTGGGGGCAATCCAACCTGCAACTCGGAACTCAAATAGGGACTACCATGTACTGAAGTAAATGTACCTTTTGCTGGTGAATTAAACTGATGGTCAAACCATCCATTCTCATATGGGATGCTGCACAGTGTGTCACTCTTGCATGCCCCTGCAAATTTCAAAACAGATGTTTCCTCCATCTCACTATATCGGTATCCAGGTAAGTTGCTGTCCTTGAAAGAAGGGGCTGCTTCTTTGTTTTCTGATAGCTGACTAGACTCATCTGAATCTGAGGAGTTCGTAGTTTCAAGACTTCGAGTATTAGTGGACGTTAGATTGCTGCTGCCCCTCTCACTGAGGTCGGAAAAAGAGTTTTCAGAGTTTGAATCACTGCCAACTGCTGCATCACAACAATCATTCAAGGATGATGCTTTTAGTGACAAATTAACTTCTTTCTCCAGCAATTCTCTCAGGAGACCCGAATTTTTCAACTTAGAATTCGAGTTGTCATTTTCTTTAATTTTAGTCATATCACAGACGCTAATATTCTTCACACAGGGAGTTTTAGATATATGTACCCCGACATTTTCACCAAATTTGATGTCTGTGGATTGTGACTGAACCTCTGATGTCTCTGTGCCCCCTTCTTTCATTGAAAGTGGCAACAATTCTATATCTGATTCTGAAACTCTTCGAGGATATTTCTTCTGCAAATCCAAAGGCTCACATATCAACTTAGTATGAATTAGATCTCTGACACAGTTGTTTCCGGATATCTCTTTACCATGAGACCTTATTTGACTGGCATAATTGCCGTCTGACTGACATGTCTTGGAACCATTATAAAATTGTGTAATTTTACCTGATGTTGAATTTGACTTCAGTTCCTCACCATCTTCTAAACCAATTTTCACTGTGGGTAGCTTTGATTCACCAGTCACTTCGTAATGAGTGGTGTAATTACAGCTACAAGAAATACTATGCTTAGCGGGAAAATTTCTGGGGTGGCCCTTGAATTGCCTACTCAGACCTTTACTAACAGAATGGACACCTCCCGTGACATTGGCATAACCATGTCTGCCTGACCGTGACCACTTGGGAACTGAATCTAACGAGTCACTGTTACAGAATTTGTTTCCACATTCGGGATGTTCTGAATTTGCATAATCGAATTTATCTTGTGCAGAGCTGTATTCACCAGAATCAGTAACAACACTGTGATAGCGATCACTGTGATCTCTTGATTCCAAACTAGAATACCGATCCGAAGAGATTTCAAGATCCTGCATATTTGGTGATGATGGCCTGCCAATTGTAAGCTGATAAGAAGATTCTTTGCCATTGGCAGTGATATCTTCTTCATCTTGAATGCTTGACTGTTCATTTTTCGAAACTTTAGGTGGGGGGTTAACTGAATTTGAAGAATCAACATCCTTATCATTAATCCACTCTTTTCCTTTAAGTCTTCCCTTTCCCTTTCGCTTTTGCTTTTTCTCCCTTTCTTTCATTCGTCTCCTCTCCTTCCGCTCTTCTTCTTCCTTTTTCTCTTTATCTTCTTCTTCGAGAAGTTTTGCCTGTGAAAACAAGGATGTCAGCATTTTACTCTAAAAAAGTACCCTTACAAACTCAACTACATAATCATCAGCGAAAGAATAACCTGAATTTTTAAAGTGAAGATTTCTTTGCATGCAACTTTAATGCGCCTTTCCAACAGCTTTAACACAAGACAAACAAATACTCTATGTGCATTTTGCCGTGCATTTCCCTCTCTGAAAGCCTTCTCAACCTGAAAAGTCATGAAGTGGAAGTAAAATTAAAATCCGTCATAAGCCTACTTAGCATAATGCTTTTGAGGCAATCATTTGACTACAGAAGTCATTTTTGTAATATAAACCATGGACTACAGAGAATTAAGGGCATGCAAACCACCCTGCTAGTCAGGAACTTGTCAAATTGGAAGAATTTAGCTCTTTGTGGGACAATCAAACAAATGCCAATAACCCACAACCCAGTTTCAATATGTCCTACAACGGTGCTGAAGAATCCTATATAAGCAGTAACATATATCACGATACACACTAAGAGCATCCTTAATAATGCAATCTTGAGGAGAAGCTCCTCTTAGTATATACATTCATAAATTGCAACCCTGATGAGCTTCTCCTCAAAAAGCCTTCATTTTCTTCTCTAAAAATGCAAGAGAAGCAAATCTGAGAGGAGCTTCTCCTTGAGGTTTGATGCTCTAATGCAAGTGCAGAATTTTTTTATATAGAGTTACACTTAATTATTTATAGAGGTCATACACAAATATCAAAAAGTACAAAAGCAGGATGAAAGCCTGTATCATAGCACAAAATACGGCTAATAAAAAGACTTAAATTGCAATGCAGATACCTGTTCTTTAAAAATAACAGTTGCCGCATCAAGAAGAAACTCCCGAGCAAGTTCAGGACTTTTGGCATGCTTTTGGGGACGAGAACACTCTTCATCTGGTTCATTTCCATCTTTATCTATCACATCATCATCATCCTACAGGTAACAAATACATGTTACGAGTGAAACTAATTTTGTAGCAGGTTTTATTTGATTGACCTGACATACCTCATCCTCCTCCTCTGCTTCCTCTGCATGCTCAAAAAACCTTCTGATACTTTCTCCTTTGGAAATTGATACAAAACCATCCCCAAATACAAGCCTATTGTGAATGCATTCTCTGCCTTTCATTGCATGTGCCTTTACAGAAATCTCAGTGCATTTGCCATCTTGTTTCCATGCTCTTAAAGTGAGATGACACGCATTTAAACCACCAAGATCAAGTCCATCAACTTCGACACATTTATTCAAGCCGACATTTTCAAATTCCAAAATGTCAGATTTCCCTTCTCCGCTCCCAACAGCCCACTCAAAGTGATGATATGTTTCAGATGCGTCAGTGAAAGTCTGACACCAGTCTGCTCGTATAGCATCATTGGATACCTAAATTTGTAAAAAGGAAAGTTGAGACACAAGCTGAAGCTTTCAATTGATTAATAACATAATTAATATGTCAACCAACTAGGATCTTCTTTATCTGTGGGCTACAAATTTTCTCCATATTATAAAGACACATTCAGAAGACATGAACGATATCAGGAAGAGAAAATTAGATATCTTACGACCAATCCATAAAAACACACCTCGTACTGAAAGACCGAATCCGCAGCACAAAAAGTACGAGTACAGTGAGGTTTTCTCCTCATACGCTTGAGTTCCTTTAGTTCCTTGAACTCACGGATAACATTCTTCCGACAGTCCCTACAAAATCTCTTGCTATCGAACCTGTGAATCGATGGATGATGCTAACTAATTTAATATGCATGGTAGGAATAGTTATAAGACAAACAAAAAGGATATGAATATAAGAAAACAGTCTTCATTATAATCTTAGGATTTATCTAATCGAGTCCTAAAGTCTAGCTCACGAAATCCGGCAGATATTTGAACCTGCCACTGAAGTTCAAATGTTATATTATCTCAATCCCATGCTTATGCATCTGTATTGCAATTAACCATTTCTCGTTGGCTTTTGCAACAGCTACTGAATTCAAAAATTGGCAAACCATTTAGTCCATAGGATATAAATAATGACAGTGAAGTCTAGACCACTGCCATTTTTATCCCGATTATAATCTCTGTAATAAATATTTACAATTGTCAGGAAATAATATTTGACTGTTGAAGAGATTTCGATCACGCACTCACTTTCTAATGTCCATATGTATAAAACGATTGAGTAGATGTATGGGTCTAATATAGAAAAATAGTTTTGAAAGTATGGGTCTAATGTGGAAAAATAGTTTTGAAACTTCGAAGAGGCTGAAGTTTCAGCTTTGAAAAGTCAACATATTGGAATTACTTATGTCACAATTCACATTACTAACTGGCAATGATAGTAATTGAAATGTAGAAGGAAATTAACATTCTTAATATGGCCTTTTCTCAAAGAGCAATGCTATACGTACCGGGAGTCGGTGCCTACCGAACTCCCGGATGCCGGATGCGCGACACTTGTTGATCAGAGGTAGTGGTTGGTGATTGGCTAATACGTGAAAGGGTATTTTCGTAATTATATGGAAATTACCAAAAATGCCCCGGATATGACAAGATTCAGAAAACAGGGTTGGCTTTGGGTGGGGAAAACTTGGTAAAAAAGCACTCGGTGCGTACCGCATTTCTCTTTCTCAAAAACTCCTAGTTAATTAAATTCAAACTAGTCGACTATACTTCAGATTCAGAGCATTTGATAGTGCCTCAAAAAATTGGGTTACTAAACAGCAGGCACACGGAGAAATATGTACGCACCTGTACATGAGTCTCGTGACAAAATCCTCTTCTTTCATCCTTAGAAGAGATTGGCGGTATTCATCTCCTAGTGAAGTCCAAAAATCCTCCAGGGTGTCACAAGAAATTTTAGCAGTGTGAAGTGCACAAGTCTCCCTTGTTCCACGAACTCTGCCATAACCTGTCATTCCTTGACTTATCCAACCTCGACCTCCACCCCCGCATGCATTGGGATATAGTAACTTACGCTCCTTTTCTCTTGCACAAGCACTGTCGAAAACCTAATTCATTGGAATGTGAGCCTGAGAATTAAACTGCTATCATTAATACAAATGTGTGATGACACTGACATGTTGCAGTCCTTCAAGTGACTTTGAGTCCATATAAGTGCTCAACACTGTAAGTGTGCCGTCCTTTGCTGGTGTAAGACCACCCCAAGGATGGGCTGCCGGATCACAATTATTGTCGTTGCATCCACTGGTCAAATTTGTTACACCTTCATTTTGAATTTTCAAATCTCCATATCTTCTACCAAAAAGGATTCCACCTGTCTCTTCTGTCTGCGATGAATTTCTATACGTTACAATCTGCATGAAACATTCAAGCAGTAACCCATTGCATCGAGAGCAGTACATGTTCTTGCGAGCTTGCTCGAAAATACTTTGTTTATCAACTTTGAGAAGATCTCGACGAGCTTGCGGTGATAATTCACTCCAAAACTGAAATAAACAACGCACCCGTTTCGTAAAGAAAGAATCTAACGAACGCCAAATCGTCCAAGAAGAGAAAAACAAGAGCGAAACAATATTTTTGCAGACACCAAGTCCATCAATTAATATAAACAATTACTGTGATGGACATGAACATTTTAATTCATAACCCTGGTAAAACATATTCATGAATTATATTCAAAAGCAGAAAAAACACAGCAGGGCCAAAGTGAATATATCCAACAACTAATCCAACATTGCAACAACCATAAACACAATCCACACAACTCACTCATATGCCACCAACCAAAACCCTAAGACTCACATTCATCCACCAAAACCTAACCAATCCCAACCTGCATAAAACAACATGAACACAATTACACATCCAATAAGTAACAGTAACAACAAAAAGTACCTTCTGGAGGCAATTAAAGCCAAGTTCACAAGTATGTTTAGACCAAAACTCATCATTATCAGCAGTAAACTGAGAGCTATTTATCTTCGTTAATCCACGCATATCTTCAGACACTTAACACACACCAGATTTCATCTGACAAAAATCCATCACTCAAAATAGAATAATCAGATCCAATCCAACAATCGGCGTTTGAAATTAGGTACAAAAAATCAATCCAAAAAAAAAAAGAAAAAACGGAATTGGATGAATCGAGTGGAGTTTGAGCAGAGGAGTGGGCAGTCGGGGTTAGCGAGGAGAGGAGGGCGGAGGAGGCTCTGGAGATTTGGGAAGGGAATGAAATTGATGTTAATTGTGTTTGTGTGTGAATTTAATTTTGTGCTGTTTTTGACATTTTAATTACGACACTTTTTGACATTATGTTTACACTTTCGCAAACTTGAATTATTAATTATAAATATGTTTCTATTTGTTTCATGTAAATTTTGATATTGATACAAAAGTGAATTATTTTTAAATATGTATTATTATTATCTTATACGAATAGTGGAAAATTTTAAGAATGATCATCATGCGTTATATATGTCGATATATAATATTATATATGTCGATATATAATATTATGGCGGAGATATTTAAAATAATAAAGTGTCCAAATATAATGATATTCTTCTTTAATAGTTTCCTACAACAATATTAACTTAAATACCATAAACATATTAACGTGTATCAAGTATAGTTATACAGTCTTTTTTTAGGAGAAGGCCAATAGACCAAAAGTACAATTCGAGAACTTAAAGGCTAATTAAAGTTAGTCTCACTTAGTCTAGTTTAAAATATTGAAAAGAAAAGCAAAAGACTAAACTGAGTACTTTGCATCGGTACGTACAAAAATTGTATAAAAAAGGGACTGAAATTAAAGTACGACCATGATGACTGTCCGCCGAGAACGCTGTGATACTAAAATGATGACGAATTTGGACTTCGAAATAGATAGTCTCGGAAGAGAACCAAGCACGGAATAATGTTAATTGGTTCTAGCGAAAAGTAAATGAACCGACTGATTCAATTTACTGAACCAATGACGTGGTAGCAAAGTTATCCCCACATGCAGCAAGTTAGGCAGCTCAACGGAAGATGACACACGTGGCGAAACAAGAGCTGATCACAAACATACAACAGCAGAAAGAGATGGTGCCACCGTCCTCCGACCATCGGACACCAAGCTCGGCTCCACTGACTGATGCGGCATCTCGATATCAACTAATATATACTAATAGTAACAACGCAGCAAAACATTTTGATTGTCAAATACCTGCTTAAAACAAACGGCACCAGCAAATGACACCCATCCAAGGCCGAACCCAGACAGCAGCCGCCTCCTCTGCCACAAGTCAGCCAACTAAAAACAGCAAAACAACAGACGACGAACTGAGATACGAACCTCACAGGCGTCCCGATCAAAAGACGACGAGGGCGGTGGAAAATAAAGCTGGTGAACCAGCCTCCGTCGCAAGCCAAGAGTGAAAAATCCATGGGTGAGGCGGTGAAAGATAAGATGTGTGAACCGCCGCAAGCCCAACACTCTCCACCGCACGGAGACAACCTCGCAACAATCGCCAAACACTTAGCATCCGACTTCGAAAGAAGCGGAGAGAGTTGGCGGAAGAGAGTTGTGTCGGCAGAAGAGACACTTGTTTCTCTCTAGTTGAGCAAATTTTTGGAAAATCTCCCTCTTCATGAGGGATTTTCTTTATTTTTCAAGCTTCTAAGCTATGAGAATTATTTTATGTTGTTCCATGTCCGTTTACGATGTTTTCATAATCTCGTGTGCCCTCTCGTCGATCTTGCAGCATGGTTGGTGTCCTCTCAAGCAGCTGTCTGCTTGTTTTCGATCGCTTGCTTGCTTCAAGCCGCTTACTTGATTGCTTACATGTAGTTGCTTCCTTCACTAGTTTGTTCCTTCACGTTTCTGTGTTGTAGTTTTCACATTTCTTATCTCATTTTGTTTAGCTCATTATCGGTTTGTTCGATTATAGCGTAGTAATGAGCGAGACAAATGACTCGTTTAACTCTTTTCATTATTTTCGTATCTTTTCGTTATTTCGAGTCAGACTATATTTTATTTAGCTTTTAAGTCCTCGTGTTGTACTCTTTAGACTATTGCATTTTTTATCAAAAAAAGTATAGCTATACGGTATTGGGTGGTGTCTGACGTGCAATTTTAGGGTGAGTATATAAATATTTATCCTATCACGCTGTTTAACAAATTTATAGTTCCTAGAGTCGGGTCCCAAGAGAAAAGCCTCGACTACATTATGCGACTTAGAATTAATTATGCGAGTCTACAAAAATATGGGGTTTTAGTCATCTAGCTGTGAGACATCTTTAGTGTATACTAGAGATAAGTTGAGGATGAGTTTATAACTTGAAAAATTAAAAACGCAGCAAGGATTCTACTTCACGCCTAGGTAATGTGATATAACACAAATCAGTATTTCATGCATAAAAAGGTTTCGATGAATAGTTCTAGGTTAAGGTATCAAGCATTCTAGATTCAACTCTCGCTCCTTCTCTAGAATGACAGTGATACCTACGGAATGTAGTTCTCAAACTCTCGCTCTATTGAACCACATAGAACTCGAACCCCTTAACCGCAACCTTTCGGTCTACTGATCGGTAACTCAAGTCCGCTTTAAGCTTAACCTTATTGAATTTAGCTTGTCGCTCTCGCGCATAAACGGTGTCCAATATTACTAATCATGAATTCTAAACATCCTTAGTTCAACTCTTGTTCCATCCATAAGGATTCTCACTACACTAAGACTACTCACTCATGGTGATATTATAGCAAAATATGATGTATTTTAAAACTGAAAGTTGCATACAATGAAATTAATTATAAAACAAGACAAAAAGAGAGTAGATTGAAGTGTGAAGTTGCTAATTTCGGTGTGGCTTCTTCTCTGGATTCTTGGATGGCTGCTGGTGCTCAAACCATTCGAAAAACATTCCAAAGAATGGCTGCTCTGAATCCCATAAAATTAGGTATTAATATGCATTGTGCGTTTACCCTAAGTTGCTGAATTTTTGGGCTTTTGTCTGACTTTCTGATTCTTGGCCCATATCTCTCAATTACTCTTCGAGTTTGACTTTATAAAAAACATAAGAGTTTTAGACAATTGAGCTTTCTTTCCAACAAGCTATCACTCGCCTTGATCGGATACTCGAGCAATGTTTGGCAACCTTTCAACAATGAATAGGTCAGCTGCCTATACAAGCAGCACTTTGCTCGGGCTTTAGTAGATACCATTTCACTGACTCTAGTATCCACATGCTGACTCGTTGGGACTAGGAAGCCATAGGTCATATTCTTACTCCTGTCTTAAAACCGATAAGGGGGGTTGGGGCAGTTAGAAGCGACGAGCGAACCTACTCCTATTTCCTGCTGCTCAGACATTCATAATTCATTTTCGAGGTAGCCCAGTGATATAATACGACGGATTACTCTTCTTTGTATTAACTAAGCCCTGGAATATTGCCTTATTCCTCCTCTTTCTCCGAAGTCTTAATTTGAAGTCCGTCTATGACGTAAGTGTTTTGCTCATTTTCACGTGTTTCCAACCAAAATTCATCCAAATGCTCTTCAAACCATTTCACATCATTTGATATGAGTTATGAGCTTGATATGGTCAGGAAAGCATCAAACAATCTCACAATATAGCAAACAAACAAGAACTTAAGGTAAACATGGACAAATAAATAGTATATTTGGTCGTTCATCAATGTCCAAGTGGTAATGGTGTCTTCATATACACCTTTAGGTATGCGTTCAAAAAGGACGTATAAATATACATAGGACCGTGAAATACGATCTCGATCATTGATAATTAATAATCTAACAAATCCTATCGCCAAATTTATTAAAAACAACTTTAATCTCAACCGTCGGCTTATCAAAATATACAATTAAGATTAAGTCTTTCCGTCTCACAAAAACTCAACGGCTCTCTCAAACTTAACCTTACAGCACACTATTTTAATTGTCGTTGAAGCCTCAATTCAAATTCAGATGCGTCTTTTATGGGAAAAGATCAAGGAGGACGTTTATATTTTCGTGAAACAGTGAGACACAACCTCAACCTTTGATTACTAATAATCTAACGGATGAGATTTAAACTCAAAATAACCGTCAAATCCAACCGCCACATTTTTTAGCGAATCCAAAGCCTTATTTAATTAAAAAACAATTTAATCAACCATCACATTAATCAAATCAACGGTTAAGATTTAGTCCTTACGTTCAAAAAAACATAATGTCCTTTTTGATCTTAACCCGTCTTTTGATTATTACATAAATTTCAATTTATTTGATGGATAAAGTTTAGGAGGATCGTTAATTTTACGTAGAATGGTAGGACACAATCTCCACTATTGATTAATAATAATCTAACGGTTGAGATTTAAAGTAAAAACCATCAAATCCAATCGCTTCGTGTTTTTCGTATATCCAACCGTCTAATTTAACTAAACTCAAATTTAATCTCAACCATAAATTTATCTAAAACAATGGTTCAGATTTTATACTCATATCTTACAAATATATCATGTGATCTCGACCCTTTATTTGATTATTATAAAAAAATATGTAGAATATGAAAAATATTAAGAAGGAAAATCAAATATGTGGATGATAATATAACATGATTTCAACTGTTGATTTATTGTTTGGCAGTGAAATAATAAATAAAAACCTTTAAATCTATTCATTACAATTTTTTAAAATCCAATCACTCGATTGAATAAAAGTCACCTAATCTTAAATATCGAATTATCAAAATCAATGTTTGATATTTAGTAATATTTACGTCTCAAAAAACTTAACCATGTGAAGTTTAAACTGAACATACAATAGTTTGTCATTTTTAACTTTTCATATTTACAATAATTTTTAAATAATGCATGCATAATCAGGTGCGAATGGTAGTAAACTACAATAAATTACTACAAACGATATTAAATTAGTAAAAAAGAAAGTGATTAATAAGTTTTTTCAAGTATTAGACAAACGTCAGACTCGAGACAACGATGCACTCATGCCTGAACCACTGAAGTGATTCTTTCTTCAGTTGAAATTATTTTTGAAGTCGTAATCTTTACTTTACATATTAATTTCAGTATAAAGTATTTTTTATAAAACTTCAAACTTCTTAATATGAATCGACGATTCTTGTAACAGAACAATATTTAATATCAATGATTTGTTTTGATGTTTGATTCCACTCAGATAAGTAGTACAAAACAAAACATATTGAATATACTAAATCAAAATTAGTTTATCTAAACCTTCAAGTCCCGACCATGATCTCTTTTTGTAGAAGCCGGTGATTCATGCCATCTTAAGTTAAATTTCGACTTTGGTACATTAACATTGTTTTATATGTTCTTCTCTACATTTAACTACACGTTACACCAGCAAAACATGAAATGATAAATAAGTTTCCTTGGAAATGGATCTTTTAGACTGCTTTAGCATATGTGACCAGTCCATACAGAACATCAAGTATAGCTAAAGAAAACATATCACAAAGAGCTTATGAAACTCAGTTCATGGTTCGAGCAGGCGAAAATGGATCAAGCCTAACAACAGGAACACAAATCAAAGGATGAGCTCTTGGAAGAGTGAGTCCAAGCCCTTCATCCATATTAACCTTTCCTCCATTCTCATCAACTCTCCAATCAAAGCACTGAACCAAGTCCGCAACCGCAGTCTGCACAATTTGCATTGCTAAAGAAGTTCCGGGACACATTCTTCTTCCACTTCCAAAAGGCAACAACTCAAAGAACTGCCCCCTTATATCTACATTTTTCGCTCTATCTAAAAACCTTTCTGGCTTAAACTCCAGTGGCTCATCCCAATATTTTTCATCCCTACCGATGGCCCATGTGTTGACGAAAAGACGTGTTTTTGCAGGAATGTCATACCCTCCGATGGTGCATTTTTCAGCTGATTCTCTGATAGTAAGTGGACCAGTTGGGTGTAACCTTAAAGTTTCTTTAATAATGGCTTGGATGTAAGGCAAGCTTGGAATGTCTGATTCTTCGACAAGTCTGCCTTTTCCCACCACAGAATATATCTCTTGTCTTGCTTTCTCCATGATACCCGGATGGTTGATCAGCTCGGCCAGTGCCCATTCTACTGTAATAGCTGAAGTATCAGTCCCTGCGGAAAATATATCCTGTCGATATTCCAAACAAAACAATCGTGTCTTTACCAATTGAAATGTTTTACCAAGTTCATGTCTTTTTTTTGCTGTATACAAAAAACTAGCATTGATTTATGAAAAGTTACCAGAATGAAAGCCTTAATATTTTCCATTGTCAATTTGATCTCTGAGTTTGGATCTTCTTTGATATCGAATAACATATGCAGTATGTCCTTTGCGCATTCAGCAGAAGCTGCATCCGTATTCCTCAACTTTCTTGCTTCGTTGTGCCTTTCGATGATCCTGTCCATCATCACATCGAACCTTCGCTTCACATCAGATAATCTCTTCCCAAACCGTTGCAAGTCTAGATTTTTACAAAACCAAATAAAGTCAGCCAAGTTGAATCTGCCAGTAAGCACAGCCACTTCTTTCACCAATGTTCCAACATTATCTTCATAATCTGAACACCTCTGACCCATCAGCATTCTTGATATAACATTATTAGTCATCTTTATAAGTTCTCGTCCGAGATCAACTGATTCTTTACTACTTGCTTTTTCCATCAACAACTTCACAAGATCTCTCCTTTCTTCTTGCCTGACTGGATGAAGTCGTTCCAATGTGCGTCCACCGAGCAATTCAGACATGCATAGCTTGTTCATAAATTTCCAATAAGGTCCGAAAGGCGCAAAGGAGAAATCAGCAGACCCATATGTTAAATAGTCAATAGCTGCTATCTTAGGCCTGTTCAGGAAAGATGCCTCGTGGGTTTTGAGACACTCTTTAGCCATCTCGGCTGAGGATACAACAATAGACCGGACTGATCCAAGGTTGATGTGCATTAAGGGACCATATTTTAAAGAAAGCTTGTGAAAGGCTTGGTGGGGGATTGGAGCAATGAGGTGGAGATGGCCAATGATCGGTAAACCGAATGGACTTGGGGAAGCCGAGGTGACTTTTTCAGCTTGGACAGGAGGAGCCAGAGGATCGTAGCAAACAATATGGCGAAAGAGATAGAATAAGAGTAACCCTCCATCTTTGGTGTGGGATGCTTTTGTCTACTCAAACTTGCAGTACATAAATAGTAAGAAGCTCCAACAGAAGGTGACAAAAGATGTGGAAAAATGCTGATTTGCAGAGTGAAGATTCTGTTGCCGGGACTATCGATTATTTTAGACTTGAGTCGGCGGCCTGCAGGAAAGTTCTTACAATATTTGATCAGTTTGTGTTGGCAAGTCATTTTCGACAGAAGACTAGGCACAAGGCCGGCCTGATCATGAAAAGGGTATGTATCTATAATCATTATTGTTATTTGGAAAATTGAAAGAGGATTTGTTTGAGTTCATCAGATTACCTTCTCGAAAATTTGTAGTAAGGCTTCAAGGATAAACATTTATTTACCTAAGCGGAACAGTAAACAAAAACAGTACGTTTTAAAGTGAAGCCAGCTTACCATGGAAGTAGCTGATTTTCACTTTATGTACCTTGCTGTATGTATTCCCCATTCTTATTTTCTTCATTCTTTATGAGAACAGGTTACTCTTTGGTTTGAGTAACATAACCAAATTCAAAGGTTTTGTTATCCGATCAGGTTATGCAAATAATCTAAAGTAATGGCAGATAACGTAATTATCTTAAAGATGGACTATTTGTTATTTTTTACAAATGAATAACTGAAAGGGGTAGAGTGCAAATTGTCTAAAACATGTTTTTGCATTTTGCCCCCTATCTCTATAATTCCCAGAACAGTGCGACACATTCTTAGAAATCCTAGATTAGAGAGGAGTCAGAGTTCGAGAGATGCGATGTTGAAGTGCTGATGAAGGTGCATGCTGCTCTAGATACGTTAGGGGTTGTATAGAGGCTTGAAGTGTCTCTCTTAATGGGAAATCGATTATTAAAGCCCACACAAAAAAATGTTTTTCAGTTTTGTCACTAATGTCCAGACTTTTTCACATTTCGTCTAAATTATCAAAATACTCCGACTGTTACCTTTGTATTATTCGAAATTTGATTAGGACCTCCATATGCATCGAAGTTCGATATATATAACACCACTCTTGATTTATTTTGCTACCTTAACTCTAGGATTTGTGTTGTTGTATTTAATATTTGTAACTTGTAAGCTGGAATTTTTATTGCCAATTGGTAACCTCATTCTCCACACCAGCCGTAGTTCCCTCCCAGATCTCGGGTTTCTAGTATAAAATTTTTGTATGAGATTTAATTAGGAATAACGATAATCCGACTGTTAAGATTAAAGTTGATTTTTAATTAATTGACAATTGCTTTGCAAAAAATATGAACTATTAGAAATGACGGTTATTTTTATTTAAAATCTGAATTATTAATACATAATTTTATTCGGGCATGTATAAATGAACCGAACGTACAACACACCGATCGAACCGCACAAACTCCTCGAAAATGTATTCATCATATCAATTTCCTCACCTGCTACTAATCTTCTCTATCCTCATCCCCTCTACCCAATCACTATCGGCCACGTCACCATCCTCCGATCAATCATCCGTTCTCCGCTTCCTCAAATCAGCGTCTACGACAACCACGACTCCACCTTTCTCCGTCACCGACTTCGGCGCCATCGGCGACGGTCTCCACTACGACACTGCTCACATCCAATCCGCCATCGACGCCTGCCACGCCGCCGGAGGCGGCCAAGTCCTCTTTCCTCCCGGCGACTATCTCACCGCCACCATCCACCTCAGATCCGGCGTCACACTTTTTATTGAAGACGGAGCTAAGATATTAGGAGGTCCGAGGCTGATCGATTACCCTAAAGATTCGAAAAAATGGTATGTGATTTTGGCGGAGGACGCGACGGATGTGGGGATCACTGGTGGTGGAGTGATTGATGGTCAAGGTTTGAAGTTTGTGGAGAGATTTGATGAGAGGAAGAATGTGATGGTCAGCTGGAACAAGACTGGAGCTTGCTTTGGGGATGAGTGTAGACCTAGACTTGTTGGGTTCATTAGGTGCAAGAACATTCGTGTTTCGAATGTCTTGCTGAATGAGCCCGCTTATTGGTGGTGAGCTGCTTTTCCGTCCTTTATGTAAATTGTACATTTGTTTGCTCAGGTTCATCACTTCGTGTCTTGGTTAATGATAGGAATATGTGTTGTTTGAATTGGTTTAGCGTTAATATTTATCCGAACTAGGGACGTTTACTTCCTGTAGCTGTTGCTTCAATAATCAAATGTTTTTTTCCTGGAGTTCAAATATATATGAGCTGATGAACAAGTAGTTATATCAGTTACTTGTAATTTATGTTGATAGATGCCTGGTAATTGTTATATTATATCTAATGGTTGGTGATATTGTTGCAGCTTGCACATTGTAGGTTGTCAAAACACATCAGTTCATGATGTTTCTATTTATGGCGATTTCAATTCACCCAACAACGATGGGATTGATATAGAGGATTCGAATAATACAGCCATCACAAGATGTAATATTAACACAGGAGATGATGCCATTTGCCCAAAGACTTATACAGGTCCCTTGTATAATTTAACAGCTACGGATTGTTGGATAAGGACAAAATCATCTGCTATAAAACTTGGTAGTGCGAGTTATTTTGATTTCAAAGGTCTTCTATTTGACAACATCACCATAGTGGATTCCCATAGAGGGCTTGGACTGCAAATACGAGATGGAGGTAAAGTTTCTGACTTTGGCTTTAGCAATATTTCTTGCAGGAAGCTTCAATAATAAAAATTCTGTATGTTGTTCCCAATTTTGTGCAGGAAATGTGAGCGACATTACATTCTCAAACATCAATATCAGCACAAGATACTATGATCCATCATGGTGGGGAAGAGCAGAACCTATTTACATAACAACCTGCCCGCGTGACTCAAATTCAAAGGCAGGATCAATCTCCAACCTTCTCTTCATCAACATTACTGCCAATTCAGAGAATGGTGCCTTCCTGTCAGGCTCGAAAGAAGGGCTTTTAAACAACCTTGAATTCACCAACGTAAACCTAACATTTAGAAGATGGACAAACTATGTTGACGGGATGGTTGATTATAGACCAGGCTGCAAAGGACTCGTCAATCACAGCATGGCTGGAATCATCATGGAACACATTGATGGTTTACAGATGAAAAATGTCAACATGAGATGGTCTGATGAGAGTGTCGGAGGATGGGATAATCCTCTTGAATTCAAGCCTTCCACAGTGAATAATATTTCTTTCGTCAACTTCAGTTCAGGTTTATACAAAGCTTAGCAGGTGCTACGCTAATCAATTATTTGGGGAATTAGGGACTCTAATTCAAATGTACTGTGTCTGATTGCATATCTACATCAGATGAATCCTGTGGGAGGGTTTGTACAAGATTTTGGATTTTGATGTAAAATTTTCAACTTTGACTGGGTTAACTTGTTTTAATAAATTCTAGCTGATTTATTAATAAATAAATAAAAATTCATTTATCTTGGCTGGTCTCAATCTCGTTGTATTTTTTTGGTTCGGTGTTCCGCATGTGAATCTAATTCAATTTCCAATCAAAACGCGAATAAACACACCGTTTTGTTCGTATACACTCGGCTTAAACATTCTGGAAACCTCCCCGTTCGACGAAGCAACTGGAAAACCAGAACCCTAGAAGACCCGGTATCAGTTGCGTTCAAGGAATACACGTTTGAACTTTACCGACTTGTAGCTCTCAAGGATGGTACGCATTAGACTCGATTCAATTTACTAAATCTTTGCGCAGTTTTTCTGCTAGGCATATCGTCGAGCAGTTGAATTGCGTCCCGCTTCTTTACTAAAAACGTTTTTGTTTAACTTGCTCGTAGTCTGTGACACTGCATACGAATCTGGGCGACATCAAGTGTGAAATTGCCTGTGATGAAGTCCCAAAAGCTGCAGAGGTGTGTTATTATTTGCTATTTAAGAGATCTGTTTTTTAATTTTGTGAGGAAGATGATTGAAAATTGAGTTTGGTGCAGAATTTTCTGGCTTTGTGTGCCAGTGGTTATTATGATGGAACTATATTTCATCGGAACATAAAGGGGTTTATGATTCAAGGTGGAGATCCGACTGGAACTGGCAAAGGGGGTACAAGCATCTGGGGAAAGAAGTTCAATGATGAGATCAGGGAATCTTTGAAGGTACTTTGAATCTTAGTGCTTCATGTATTTTGTTAGTGTCTTTGTTTTATTGTGTTGGTCTGTGATTCAATTAGCCCCCAGTAACATTTGTATAAAACTGTGTATAATTGTGTATATTTATTGTATAGCGCTGCGAAAGTCTTTGAAATCACTAATGCTGATTGCCGATTGCAAATCTATTGATTATGTTTAGGACAAAATTGACATTCCCAGTGTAAGGGGCCAGAGCTGCCTCTGAATATGAACTTAGTCTTTAGCTCTATGTATTAATAGCTTAGCCAATAACCACAGCAGCTTTTGTTTCCTTTTTTATAGCTGTTGTCATTTATTGTAAGTATCGTGAAATGCGTTGCCACTTGAAAGCCCTTTTGGCTACGTTTGCATCTCTGCAAGGTGGAAGCTTTGTTTTTTTGTTTTACTGATAAATCTTTTAATGTCTTGTGTATTTGAGCTTGTGATGTTTGTCAGCGGTTGATTTGAGTCCCCTTGATGATGATGGCTGATTATGCGTTATCTGTCCAAAATCCTTATTCTCTGTCTTCTTTTTACAGCATAATGCCAGGGGAATGTTATCAATGGCCAACAGCGGTCCAAATACAAATGGGAGTCAATTTTTTATAACCTATGCAAAGCAGCCACATCTAAATGGTTTGTACACAATTTTCGGAAGAGTAATCCATGGATTCGAAGTCCTTGATATCATGGAGAAGGTATCCTTCACCATCATTCCGTTGTTCTTATCTCTTAATTCTTCAATAGTTTGGGAATACCAATATGTTTTTATCTTCAGTTTATCTAGTTTGCGACTTTTTTACAAGACCTTAGCTATGTGACTTGATGTGCTTCAATGTTATGTGGCTATCGATAAGTACCTTGTTTCTCAATGTTACCCAATGTGTGGCTTAACATGTTTTACTTGATTGCCTTGGTCCCTTTGAATCATCATCATCATTTTGTTCACATGCTTGCAGACTCAAACTGGACCAGGAGATCGGCCTCTTGCAGAGATCAGGCTCAATCGTGTAACTATACATGCAAATCCTCTTGCTGGCTAGGAAATTCTCGTACCTCGGGCTACTAAACTTGTCCTTGCCTCAGTTGTAAGCGCATTTGGTTTTTATGCTAAAATATGCAACTGAATCTGTCGAAATTCTGAATTCATAAAACAGTGGAAAAACATGACCAATTTGTTTAGTGCTGACTGCTGAAGTAGTGTTCATGAATCACCAATTATCAATATTGAACCTGGTGCATTATTCGTCATCCCTGGTTGTGTTTTGACTAGATTTTTAAAGAAGCCTGGTTTGATCTCTATTGTATATCTGGACCTTAGGAGTAAGCCTAAAAAGACAGATTTTGTCCTTCGCATTTTAAGCTTCCGTCACAGTGGACGGCCTGCTTCAGGTACTGCAGGCTCATCAGATTGACATTATTTTGGCTGTGCTAACTCCAGTTTCCACATAGAAGCGCACTTCCCTGCAAAGCAATATTATGTTGCAAATGCTGAAAGTTCAAAGAAGCTGCTCATTCGATTAAAGCATTGATGTTTTACTGCCGAATACAAAATGTGCTCGCTTGATTGATTTTCAAGGACACTTCAAAATCATATATCATACACAGCTCTACTTTAAGAGCTTGTCTGGTACAGCCTGATTCGGTGTAAGCATGTAACATTGTATTTATTATGTATTTCACATAGTTATCAATTGAAGCATTTCACACCATAGAAAAAGTTTCAAGGCAATAAAGAATGTGCTAGGAGAAAGCATATTCATTTAGAGGGTGGCACTGTGTACAATCATGCTCACACTCCCCCACGGCCCATGGTCTGCTCCCCAGGTGGAAGCATCACAAGAGCTGGTTGTGCGCTAAATCCAGGATGAGGCACTCTACGGCGAAGCTCACGCCCTTCCTGGCATAGAGCGCATACATGGCAGAATAAATGAGTAGCCAGGTCACAAGCTGATTCCCACTGCTCCCTTTGGGAATCATCATCAACACAGCTTCCACAGCAACCACAAGATCTGTTTATAGCCTCACAGCTACCCTGTAGAGCACCCCCAATTTGTTAAGTGGTGCTAACAAACTAATTTATATCATGACAAGCAATCAGCAAATTATTGATGCCATTGACACAACACAGTAGCTTCAGACAAATAGTCAAGAATGTCCACAGGATTTCAGCAATCCAATTAGATCACTCATATCTATATTAGAATCATAGCAAAGCTCACTGATCTCGGACTAGATAGAATTTAATAAATACCCATTGCCTTACTACGTTGCAACACCCATAATCTAAATGTACAGTACTATCTAAACTCAAATGGCCAAACCAGCAGTAAAAATCTCCACAGCTAACAGGATTCAGTGGAGCTATGTTCAACAAAAATAACAAATAAAAGAGCAAATCCAAAAGAAGTTAAAATGGCTGCAAACAAAAAGCTCAGAAAATCAAGGCAACCAAATAACAAGCAGAATACCAGAATTACCTCAAGATTAAACATGCGGCGCATCACAGTACGGTTACGGTATGTAAACCACGCTGCCAAACCATTCCATCCAAACAAATAATTCCCCAGAATATATAAACCAGTGTAACCAAGACAATGGTTACCAAATGTGCCAGGAGCTGATCCAGCTCCAACTCGCTCCGCATTACTTCCATACAAAACACACGGAGCTACGCTTCCAAGAATACCTATTAAACAAACACAAACCAATCCATTAGTACATTTACCAAAATCACCGAAAAACCACAAGAAGTCAAACTTACAAACTTCAAGATCGCTGCTGCAAAAGTGATCGTTACGGCCTAGACAAGAAAAGAGTCCGGAGTCCCAGTGCGAGCGGCGAACAGGCTCACCAAGGACGCTTCCATCGGTCAACGGCGTTCCGTCGGCAGTCCATGGGCTGAATTCAAAAGGCGCGGACTTAGTCGATGCGGAAAGTTTCTCCTGCGGATTGATTTTAACGTCGTTGACGGAAGGATCGTCGGACAAAAGAGGACTGGATTCGTCGTTACGGAGATCGTTGGATGCCATCGGATTGATGAATCGGAAACCGTAAGATTGAAGAGGATGAGGAATTGCGTTTGTAAAATCGAGACAAAGATAATCGCAAGTTAAAGCAATTGACTAATGAAGTTGTTGACGTCGTCTTCAATAAGAAATTTTTTTAAAGTTTAATTGTTTGGCGTGGAAGGATTTTTTTTTGTTTGTGGGTTTACAATTGAGTACAAGGTTTTACATATTCATATAATACAATTAATACTTTGAACCCACAAACCATCTACACACTACCATCAATGAACTTTAATTCTTGTATAACTTCAGACGTGAAAGGATTAAATCAGCATTAGTCAATTAGGTTTTTTTATCACAATTTGCGATATAGAATTTTTCTATTGGAATGGAAACCATGAGGTTATCGACAGTTCATACTTATAAGTTACATCTGACAGGTTTAGAATTCAAAGTGCATACAATCTTAAGATATAAATGTTACATATTTAGCCGATGCAATCAGACCACAACTACAATTCTGATGGTTGGGGCTGGATGGTCTGTCAGTGTCAATGTAATACTTAAATATCTGGAAAATGCAGCAGTAAATGGGAAGTCTACTCAGAACCTTGCATCGGAACTATCATATGTTGCCCCTGTGAGAAATAAATGTTTGAGTTAATGGGTTGGCTCAAGTGTGCCATGGAATACAAGAACAATGAGCAACCATGGCCATGTTGTAGTTACATAATGTGATACAATGACACCTAAGGTTTGGACTAGGAAAGTTTGTTTTTGGCCATATCTCATGAATACAGAAAGTAGCCAGGTATTAAACTAACATAACCATGATTACAACAGTAAATAAAGGCGTATGAGATGTCTTAGATTCGAGAATACGCAATTAGGTTCTGGTTAGGTGACGCGAGCTCTAATCAGGTAAATGAACCCGGAAAAGTAGTTTACAGTATCTCTAATAAATTGGATCATAAAGATAAGCTACTCAGCTAGGGAACTCACATAATTTATCCCCTGTGAATAAGATCCCTGAAGCAACACAGCCACAAATCAGCTAAACTGAAAGGTAAAAAATTGATAAGGGCATCCTATTATCAAACAAACACTAGTATTCTACCTGCGCATTAGACCCTTGTGGATGTGTTCCTGTATCTTTCTTAGCAGAACCCTCTCCGCCTTTGCCTGTCCCTTTGGTGTCCCCCTGTACAGTCATCAAATTCAAATAACACACAGAATATATGGATTAAATTTACTAAATCAAATACTCAGACAGTGTTATAGTATGGAGCTTCATACCTCAGTCTGTATAATTCAACCAGGCCCATGAAAAGACAAAAACAAAAGATAAAACGTCAATTTGTGTTACTTCTTTCTATATTTTACACAAAAAGTAGGTGAATCATAACTCATAAGCAGGGGTGGCGACTGATCTACCTCCCGGTATTTATTTAGATAAACTCTAAGGGGATCAATATAATCCTCAAATCCTAAAGTCGCCATTGCCCAAAGCAAATCATCCCCATTCACAGTCTTCCTTTTCTCTCTCAGACACTTATCACTAGCTCTGCGAAACAAAACAAATCCTCAAATATTCAAATCAACCAAATAAAATACCAAACAAAAAACACTGCATAGCATAAACATAACATTACTAAATAAACTCACTCGCTAGTAACAAAACTGATGAACTCAGAAACACACTCCTGAACAGTCTCTTTAGCATCTTTAGCAACCTTCCCATTAGCAGGAAGCCCCTTCTTCATAATCCTACTAATATTAGCAATCGGTAGAAACCTATCCTGCTCACGTGCATTACTCGAACGTGGACTCTGATCTCCACCACTTTCATGGCTTCCACCTCCACCAGGACTAAACTGTGCTTCTGCCATCATCACACACCACAACTACTACACACCTGCACATCAACATCAAAAACATCAGCTAATTGAACGAAAGCCCTAACCTTTAACAGCCCTAATGAGCCAGAATGAAAACAGGAATTGAAAAGCTAATTTTGCGAGGGAATTGAAGAATTGGGTACTGAGGTGAGATGGGTTTTGATTGAAAATTGAAAAGTAGAGGGAAAGGAGGTACCTTTGGTGGCGATTGGAGGTTGAGAGGTTTGAGAAGATCGTACGCTGGAGAAAAAAGGAGAGTTTTTGAGAGAGAATGACGACAGAGATGAGAGATTGGGTTTGATAATCACCTAATCGTCACCGTCACTTTGTTGTTTTTTAGAACCAATATACCAATGAAACGTCGCCGTTTTAAGAAACATGTCGTTTAGGTACCACAATTAGGTAACATGTGGTTTTGGTACTCACAGCTACATAACATGTCATTTTAATATTTGCAACAAATAATTGCGCAATATCGAATTATATCCTCACACAAGACACTAAAAATTTGACTATCTTTCTGGATATACACCGCTGTTATTATTTGGCTATCATCGCGTTCTCGGAATTGGGTCATCAAACACGTACTTTCTTTCTAGCTCATTTGTTCGTCGATTTTTTGGTACTGAGGCGAAGTACCTCGTCCACACTATGTTTAGCTTAATTTCTTTCTGTGTTCGAGGTCTCCATTCGTTGTACGATTGGAATTAAGTCCTCTTTTATGTACCTTCCGAGTCTTTGTACTCCTTTAATAAAAAAAAAGACACTAAAAATTTGATTAGGCAAACAGTTGAAGCACAACAATTTCAGCTGCATTCAATCCTCATCAGAACTAGTCTCACTACTACTACTACTACTAGTAGTGTACTCACTGCTGTCATCATCCTGATCAATATCCAGCTGAACAAGTCTAACCTGTGATGGGACAAGAGCCTTGTGGGAACCTGGTTGTGGCATAGTTTGATGTTCTTCGGTCTGGCCAGGAGCGTGAATGGGTGGCAAGGCAATAGGGTCATTCTGTTTCCAGCCATGAGGAGGCAAGGGTATATCAGTTGGTAATTCCACTGGCATTCCCGGTTCCCAGCCTGCTGAGATTGTAAGATTATGAGGCATAAGGCTTTGAATTCCTGGCAGGTTAGCAAGTGGATCGACGGGTGCTGGGAATGTAGGTTCAATAAGAGATTCTACTGCTTTCTCCTCCACTTTCTTGGGGAGACCAATATCAAGATCAGCAAAGGTATAGAGCTGCGAAGCACGCATTTGCTCTTCTTGTGGAGCAGGAGGTAGAGCCACCCTAAGTGGAGCAAGTCCAGCCCCAAACTCTGGTGGTGCAAAATTTGTGTAACTAATTTTTTGCGCATATGACAATATATCTGACACTTTCACACGAGAACCAATAGTCGTGGAGGAAGTTTCATCATCTGATATCAACCTTTTGGGTTGGCGATAATCAGAGTAGTCATCAACAAGCTTATCAAGAACCATCTCACCTTCTCTGAGATTCTTAGCAAATGCACGCATCACAGAATCTTTAGACGAAATTTCACTGCTCACCTTCTTAATAGCATCCTGAACATCTAAAATTTCTTGGAGTTCAGCAACTGCGTCAACAAGTTGTGCTTGAAGAGAAGCCAAGAGTGCAAGAATCTCTTCAGTGGTGGATTCAAGCGGAGGGGTGACTAACCGAGATCGGGAGGAAAGAAAAGTAGGAAGAGTGGCAGTGGCACGGAAAGCATTGAGCCAAGCAGGCTTCTTGGAAGAAACTTGATACAGTCTAGGAGCGAGTACACCCATTTGATGAAGAATGACTTGGGCTCTAGCAAAGGGCGGCAAAAGATACAAAAGGTCAGTAGACATGTTATTGTGCTATTGCGAACTGCTGATGCGAGTGACCAATTTGGTGAGGAGAATTTGGAAGCATCATGTATAAACTTCTGATTTCCTGAAAAATGATAAAAGAGTCTCAATGCGCAACTCAATGAAACCCTTCTTCCCTAATCTTTACAGTTTCCAGACATGAACAAAAAAATGAAATTTGCAGCATGGAAAAAACCTAATCGATCAAGTCAAGAACATAATTTCAAATTGAAAAACACTTGAACTTGATTTACCTGGCGGTAGAAGCGGCTGAACCCAAAGCAACCGTGACGATCAGAGGACCCTGTAATGTGATGGAATGGAATGGACTGAAGAGATACACGGCGACAATGAAAGAGTCTATGGCTTGATGAGATCGGATGGAATGGGGATAAACTACACGAGACAGCTGCCGTTGAGTTTGAATGGAAGTTTGGATATAAATGTGTGAATGGAGTGTTTAATTAGAGATGTTTGCATGAAGGTATGTGATTGGATGACATGCTTAACCGAAGTGAAATGAGTTTTTTTGAAAGTAATGTTTAATTAGAGACGACAAAGAGGTTAAAGGATTGTTGTTGTTACAACAGGTCGTCGATATATGATTCCTTAAACAAGGTTCTAAAAGGGCATCTAACTTTTTGTAAAACGGTGAAACATAATTTCCACCGTTGATTATTAATAATCCAATGTATGAGATTTAACTAAAAAATAACCGTCAAATTCAATCGTCCGTGTTTTTTGCAAATCCAACTGGCTAATTTAATTAAAAATCCTAGTTAATCTCAACCACTAATTTTATCATATCAACGGATAAGATTACGTCCTCTTATCATACAATAATTACATGTCCTCCTTGATCTTTTATTTTAACTCATGACATCTCACATCTTCAATGATCAGTGTGCATTCATTTGTTTAAATTTGAAAGTGAGGTAGGATTAATAAAAATGTCAAATGCTGAAGATACTTTTTTAATCAATAATATATTTTCATATGTGAATGCATTTGTGTAATCATACTGCTTAACAAGCCCAATTATATGCTTTGCAAATCCACAATTTTTTGCCAGCATCACACGTTCATGAATCATATCGGTTAAAGACATTGTGATTTACAATTGATAAGGCAGCCACAGATAGCTGACAGATTATGAACATGTGGTATATAAGAATGACAGGAAAGGAATTGCATCCATTTTTCTACCTGAAATTGAGAATCAGGAGTCTCCCTTGCTGAACAAGTCATGCATCTACCCAAAAGCTGAAGCCATATTCCAATACCTGGTATATCGACTTACAAGTTAGTTTGGGATGCACAGCAATAATGCACAACTAAATATGCTGCTGCATTAACCGATGAGTATATCAATAATTTAAACAAGCTGAATTATGCAGGGTTAGATATTTGCTTACCCTTTCTTTAGCTAATCTGATTTTTTCCATAGACTTAATAATACACCGGTTGATAGGGTAGCAGCTACGAACCCAAGGGACACCTCAGTAGATACATGATACCCTGCCCAAGATATATGACTTAGTAGCTGAAAAATGCGCTGAATAGAATTAATCACGTAGTCTTTTTAATACTGTGGTATTAGGTTCTACTCAGTACTTACCAAAGAAATCTAATATCATCTTGGACCCAATAAATCCAAGGACAATGCCGATGGCAGGCTGTTATATGGCGAATAAATTGGACAGTCGTAACAACTGGTTAGTAATTTGAATTTATAGTGATGTCAATTGCATTTAAGTGAAATGCTTTCACAACCAATAAATAGTATGGAATATTTATGTAACCTGCAAGTACTCCAAATCCGACATGCCCTCAGATATCAACGTATACAGTGACCTCAATCCTGTATTCCCAAACATAAACAGTAAGATAAAGAAGCCATATATTGACAGCTAGAGAATATATGTTTCCAACTAACAAGGCCCATTGTCTTCTCCTCTGTCTAAAATACATCATTAATTTATAGAGCACAGATAGTTAAATAATTAATTGAAAAAGGAATCGAGACATAACACATTAAGTTATGATGTTACCTAAGATAGCAAAGAGATTAGATGTGAACACAATAAAGGGATCTCTGGTAACACCGAAGACAGCTGGTATTGAATCAACCTAAAAAAGAAAAATTGTATTTTATGCAATACTAGGTCCGATAAAAAAGAAGGCTGAAATGATAGAGAGAATAAGGTACCGCGAATGCAATATCACTTAGCTCAATGACAGCTACAGTGAGAAGTAAAGGTGTGGCCTGTCCAAAATGTTTATGCCTGTTAGAAATCAAGTTCCAATTAATATCATAAATGAAAAAATGCTTCAAATTATGTGTTACAGTGCAATAGTGTACACTTCTAGTTGTTTCCTACAGAAGTTGCCTTATAACATAGCATCAGGAATTGTCCGCAAGAATGAAAATTTAAACGTCTTACCTTTCTTACTCCATTCTGGATTGTAAAAAAGTGATTTCCATCATAGTAATCTACATTTGAGGAGAAAATAAATATTAAGACTCTTCGAGAGAGAGAGAAAGCAAACAAAATCCTAATCTATAAAACATCTTTGATTCCAGCAGCACATGAACTCGTGGCATAAATAATAAGGGAGAGATAAATATCAATCAAAAGTCAAATGATGGATGTGCCAACATATATGAATATAGATTCCATATTAACTACAAGTTGCTTGGCATGAAAATTTGCCATTGCATACTAAAAACTTGGACAGTCTTTTCATGCTTCAAACAAATTTAATCAAATTAAAAATAGTATGGAAATAAGCAATACAGCAAACTAATATGAAATAGTCATCAGGACAACAAATGTTAGCACTTGAAAACTATTTGCGAGAACTAGTTCTGTCACACAGTTCATAATATAAGTTATAAGAGTAATAGACAGTTAAAAGATGAAATATGGGGAACCACCTGTAACTGGGATGAACTTTTGACATGTTTTGACAATGAAGTTGTCTGACAAGTCTGTATCATCTTCTTCATTGGTAAATAACTATGACATAACAGAGAAATTATCATTATCAAATTCCACGAGAAAAACTATTCTGGGTGGATTTCTTGTGAAAGGTAGAAAAATCATCATTAGAAAATATATAAGGAAAAATGTTGACGGGTGAAAGCTAAATCTAATTACTGAACATACAAGAACCTGTATTCATTAAAGACTCCTCCTTGCGTTGTTCCAATTAAGATGACTTAGGTAGAATTGAAATTCAAGACTGCAAACTGTAGGACATAATGTTTGTATAAATTGTACCTTGAACGCCGAGTATAATAGTATTCCAGCAAGTAATAAGTTCACCGCTTCAAACCTCTGACAAAATAAAAGCACATGTGAAAAAGTTATCAACATTTCCAAAGAGGTGATGAAATTCAAAATTAAAGTAGTCAGATATGAGAAGTGAGAACACAAGGAAACCTGAAGAGTTGCCGTTCCAATAAGTATCAACGACAAGCGGAATACAATGGCACCAGCAATACCATATGACAGGACACGGTTCTGAATGTAAAAATATGTAACTTTATCACTCCAAAAGGGTGATTTTTTAGAATCCATGAGAGAATGCTTAGCAGATGACCACTGAAAACTGAAATAATGTGCAACTTAGTTGTAATATAACATTAAGTTGTACCTCATACATCTTTGGCACTTTGAAGAATTTGAAAACCAGTACAAATACAAATAAGTTGTCCACGGACAAACTCTGCTCGAGTAAATACCTATAAGGATAAAATAAGAAATATTGACATTTATTTTACCATTAAAAACTCAACATATGAATGTCAGTGGTGTTTCCCATAATGCTAAATGCATAAGAATAACTAGCTGATAAATCAAAGTATCGTATTAAGTTGTTAGCCGTGTAAAAAATATTAAGCTCAAAAGCCAATTGTTTCTCATATCTTTTTAACTGATCACATCTGTGGATATATGACAGTCGACAAGACTAATGGTAAATAGCAAAGCTTAAATTATTAGAACTGTTAGTGTTGCCATTACGACATACCCCGCGAAGAATTCGGTAGCCTTTTCAACTCCATCTTTTAAACCAATCCCAACACCAAATGCCACTGCTGTGGACACCTAGAATGTCAATAATGATACAAGAATTTACATAACAAACACTACCAGTCACCAACTTATAACATATGAATACACAACAATAAAGTACTATAAGACTCACCCAAAAGACAACATTCCTAACAGATGACCCAAAATTTTCACCAGCTACAGCCTGTTCTTGTTCATTTTCAAGCAAGGAGCTTAAGCCTTCTTTGTCATTAATATCCCTGTATAATTCAACGCCTTCATCTGTAAACAAACAACACCATTACAAATGTGACCACACTTCATAATGCTAAAATAATCATTCCCATCAGAAATGCCATGACTGATTTTCAATTATGCTATGCAAAGAACTGAGTAAAAATAACCTGAAGTGGATAACTCGTCTTCATCCGCAATCCTCGGGGAGCAACTAATCGACAAATGACGCAATCGGAGCTTAGACGATCTCACTGAAAACACATAAATAAACCACCAATCAATCATTATATTCTGGAAACAAAAACAATACAATACAAGACATGGTTTGATTAGTACTCACCGGCAACAAGAGGAGTGAATTTCGGTATATGAAATTGCGTCAAGTTCCGTAACGAATGATCCGACGTCGTAACAAGTAGTCGAGAGCCGTTGCAGATCGCCGAAGCTAATTCCATTCCACAAAATCCAATTCAACTTGATCTTTCTTATCTCTGGAATTCAGTTGATTTGTGAGATTCCTCAGTATCGTCTCATCAAGTGGAGTCGGATCACAGAGCCTACTCTCCCAAACGAAAGCGTTTTGATTTATATATGTTCAAACGGTGTCGTATTTGATAAATGGGCTGTCCATGGGCCCGAGGAAAGCCCAAACGAAGGCGGATGTGAACCACAAGCCTCTACTTCCTTCCACAGCGTCTTCGTCGTCGTTCAATTCGTCTCCACCGAAGCCCTAGGAATCTCCATCCGACCGAACCGATCGACAACAGCAGCGGTTGCAGCAGAAGATTTTTCAGAATCGCAATCGGAAACTATGACGACTGAAATCGCGAAAGTTAACAAGGCGAACGATGAGTCCGCACCGAACCCTAAGAAAGCGCTAGAATTAACCGACGAGTCACTGGTTGTTGAAATTCCATCTGATGGAGTTGCTGATAAGACGCTAGTTGATGGATCTGCGGAAGCTGAAGGTAAGGATGGTTCTCCTACCGGTGGTAACGAGCTGGTCACTGATGTTCAAAAGAAGATGAAGCGAGCTGAGAGGTTTGGTATGCCGGTGAAGCTCTCCGAGGAAGAGAAGCGTAATTCACGTTCTGAAAGGTTATTTTTATGTTAAATTATCTAATTAATCGAGGATTTGTTTGTTTTGGCTGAAGCAGATTTTGATCATTCCTTAAAAAGTGAATTGCAGTGTTGCATATATGATCGGATGTTGACTTTATTGTTGTGACTTTTTTACAGATTTGGTGCTGCAGTCAGCTCTAATGAAAACAATGCTGTGAAAAGCTCTGAGGATCAAAAGAGAAAAGCTAGAGCTGAGAGGTTCTTTCAATTCATTTTTTGTTATCAGTAATATAGAAGGCTAAACTACTTAGTGTTTTCACTCCCTTAACATGTTTTTTGTATCTGCATTAGATTTGGGATCCCTGTGGAAACTGTTTCAGATGAGGAGGCAAAAAAGAAGGCCCGGGTTGCAAAGTTCACTGCTCCTTCAAAGGTTGACAATGTGGAAGATGATAAAAGGAAAGCACGTGCATTGAGGTAGGTGTAGAAGGGGATCATAGTCTGTTGGTAACATATTACATATGTCTATTAATAAAATACTTTATTTTGTGGGTTAAATTAACATAGTGCTCGAGTTTCAGAGGATCAAACTTGCATTTTTCATTCTGTATATACTTCTTGATATGTGTGCTTATAGTTGTACCGTGCTTCTCAGATTTTCGCAACCATCTAATGGCGCTGTTTCAAATGTGAGTGACAAGGCAAAAGCTGATCTGGTACTTTCTTTATCTTACTCATTGATGCTGGTTTTTTGTTTGGTTTGTGTATTGTTAACAATTTTCTGTGTTCTATTAGAACACTGCTGTAGAAGGTAATGCTGGTGGTGCAGCTTGATACAAAGCTGTGATCTGGATTGTAATTGGTTCTTTATTCACAGGTACTTGTTTGTCTTATCATTGCTTTATACGAATATCCCTTCTATGTCTTTAGTGGCCAGTGTTGACATGTTGGTCACTTATTTCTCCTCTCCTTTTACAGGTGTATTGCACATTTTTATTTTGACTCTGTGACCTGCATCTTCTTGTAGACGTGAGATCCAGTGCATTCCAGAGCAGCTTTAGGGTACTGTTTCTTTTTCGTTTTAACTTTTCAAATGGTAAGTCAGATGGGTAATATGTGGCTGATATCATAGTGCTGTTTTTCTCAAAGTCACCATTGCATTAATCAGAAATTCCGGAGCAAATCGTTACAGAAAAATCAAAAAAATTAGTAGTTATCTTGTTGGGTATGAAGTGACTGCAAATTAAATGTTTGATATGCTCAAGGTTTGGTTTTGCTTTGTTTGTTATCATGCACCTAGTAAACTAAGACGTTATTTTAGAATATTTAAATTTGGTAGTATTGTTTTTCCGCGTTTCAGTTTTTTGTGGATCTCTACGTTTGGTCTTACAATCCATTGCAATAGGTCGTCTAGTAATATGACAATATGACATGCTCTCAAGTGTTCTTTGGTTTTGGATTATGCCGATGATTATTACTTTGTTAAAATGTTTCTCTATGTTTTATGAACTCTGTTATATGATTTTTTCTCAAATCACATATACTAATGCTCCGGAATTTCTGATGATTGTGGTTGACTTTTTGAATTTAAGCACTTGGTGCAGTTGCTTATTTCCCAAGCTGATAAGTAGATAGGTTCTTACTGTCAGAACATTGAAGGTTATGTAGGCAAATGATCGTTGAGATACTTTTTGTATAAACCTCTAATTTGAATGGAGGATAATTTGTATAATCAGTGCCCTTAATTTATTTTATTTGGTAAAAGCATGTTCATATACTGAGATCCATTTTCGGTGTGAATTTTACACTGCTTAAATTTGGAATGGAAGGACTAATTTCAACATGAAGGCTTCATTTTCAGTTCATTTATGAATATACGAATGTGAGACAAATGTATTAGTTTGAAATAGGAAATAATTGAAACTCTCCAGAAGGTCGTCTGAAACATAAACGTCCTCTACAATTAGGCCTTGTAGCATTCATATACCCTACATTAGTATGACTGCATAATGCAGAGACAGATCCGACTCTACATTACTGTCGACAATGAATCACTGGACTGAGTACATGTATGACACTAACCAAGGTTAGAGCATATGGTTTTTGGTCTCAAAAACAACTCAATTGTCTATTTGTCTATATATTTCATTTTAGGGTTTGTAGATTTCTGAATTGATGGCAGCTCATTTCAAATTCAGAAACTAAAATTCCTCTGAAAAATAATTAAACGACAAATCCTGAAAGTTGAAAGTATAAATACAAATTCCAATTTCTCTACCGTTGACTTCAGATGCAATCAAACGTGAGAGGAACCAGCAGGCTTTTAAAGGTTTTGGACTTAATAGCGCTTAAGAAGTCTGCTCCGGTGAATCGACAAAATCATCTGAGACTCATTCAAGACGTTCTCGAGACTGAAACTGATGTCCGGAAGCATCCAAATGAGGCGGTTGATGGCTTATTGGAATGTAGAGAAGACGATGGATTTGGAAAGATTGATGATTTGAAATGGGATGCTAATGGTTTATCGCAAGCTTTGAGTTCATGTGCTTCGTCAAGATCGTTGCTTTATGGGATTCAGCTTCATGGGCAGGCGATTAGAACTGGGGTTTTGTCGAACGTTTATGTTGGAAGCTCTTTGATGAATTTTTATTGCAGATGTAACGAGGTTGGAAATGGATGCAAGGTGTTTGATGAAATGCCTGTGAGAAATGTTGTGTCTTGGACTACAGTGATAACTGGGTTTGCACAGGAATGGCAGGTAGATGTTTGCTTGCAACTATATAATAGGATGAGGAGTTTCAGCTCTAAGCCGAATGACATTACACTGATGAGCATATTGAGTGCTTGCTCAGGCAGTGGGTCACTTGGACAGGGCCAGAGCGCTCATTGTCAAACTATCCGAATGGGATTTGAGTCGTATGTTCATGTCGCCAATGCTCTTATGTCAATGTACTGTAAATGTGGAAATTACCAAGAAGCGTTTTCTGTATTTAATGGTGTCAGTGTTAAGGATGTTGTTTCATGGAACTCGATGATTGCAGGTTATGCATTACATGGCCTTGCATTTGAGGTTATTAATCTTTTCCAAAAGATGAAGAAGCAAAAGGTAAAACCGGATGCATTTACATTCTTAAGCGTCCTTTCTTCCTGTCGGCATGCTGTCTTGTAGACCAAGGTAGGATTTATTTCAGTAAAATGTTTGAACACAAGGTTGAGCCAGAGCTAGATCACTATGCATGTATCATTGATCTCCTTGGCCGAGCTGGTTTGTTAGAAGAGGCGAGTCATTTAGTTGAGAAAATGCCAATTGCCCCTAATGCCGTCGTGTGGGGCGCCCTGCTATCCTCCTGTCGGCTCCATGGATGCTTGAACATTGGAATCCAAGCAGCTGAGAGAAGATTAGCAATGGAACCAAATTGTGCAGCGACCCACATTCAGTTGGCCAATCTATATGCGGACATTGGTTATGGAGATCAGGCAGCACGAGTGAGGAAAATGATGAAGAATAAAGGGCTGAAGACATGCCCAGGATGCAGTTGGATTGAGATAAATTTAGAAGTGCATAGATTTGCAGCTGAAGATAAGTCTAATACAAAAGTGATAAGGATTGCTGCTGTTATTGATATCTTGTTTGAGCATATGAGAAGCTTGAGCTGGGAGACTGAAGCCGAGGAAGGCAATGCCTTAGAAATGACATGACAGAATGTTCTCCAGCATAGATTCACAAACTTCCATTTTCAGTCTGGGGCTTAAAATGCAGCAAAAACTTCACATCATTGACTTGATAAAATCAGGTCTTGTGAAAGGCGAAGACCCTGTTTTTTTGAACTGGAATTTTGAAGATGGTTAGGCTCCATCAGGGAAAAATATGTTTCAAGACCGAATATGAAAAGTTCACATTCAAGAAAAACTTGGCACAAGATATAAAAGCAAGCATTCATATGTTATCAGACGAACGACCGATTTGTTTAACTAGACAAGCTTTGAGGGAATTTACAAAGGAGTCCATTTTTGGTGAAGCAAACGAATTCCCTTGTTGCCTTGTCTGGTGACAATGTATGTACACCATCTGTATTAATAAATGGTAGCAATCAAAGTCATTGACGAACAAAATCAGAGTCAGACTAAGCAGACGACTTTTTATTATTCAAACAGCATTTGAAAGACAGCGCTGCTCATCTTCTAGCAGAGCCATTGCAGAAGCCTTTACAACAGTTACTGTAAATGGTCCGCTAAGAACACTGATCATGATACAGATTATGCTTTACTATCATACCGCAATCGCAATTTGTTGAATTTGGCCACTTGCTTATCTGAACTACATATTATTTTTTAGCACTTGGCTATCTCTTTCAAAGTTTCATAAAGTGTTTTTGCTTTTTTTCACAAATGATCGTCAGTGTATACGGAATGACCGGATGCTTAGTGTGTACCGAATGCTTGATACGTGACGACTAAATCCAGTATAATAGACATGAACATATAATTGAACTCAAATAACCTTCAATTAACACCTTTTACGACTTAGAAAGCAATTTACCTTGCAGAAGAATACTAAATTTTACTGATATAACTGAAAATATTATTTAACAGAGAAAATGAACAAAAAATAAAACTTGAGGAGTCGTTCTGAGCTTGTAGAAATGGCGAGTTTGTTATCTATTTGGCCGCCCTGCTATCGTTTGAGCTCTAAGTTACGCTTCAATTTCCCATGCCCTAATTCCGATGTGCCCTCTTTTGGTACAAAAACCCTAAACTCTTTTACATCTCAATTTCAATTCTATCAACTGTTTATTGATGATAAAGTTTGCTGTTTTTTGAATTTTCAGGATTGATTAGGGTAAAGAGCAATCACTCTGCTTCCAGTATCGTCTGCCGTAGTTCTTCTACTGTTAGAATATACCAGAAGAAGGAAGCAGCGGGTAAGAAGAGGGGTGGTGAGAGGGTTGTGTTGAGTGAGGGTAGAGATGAGGATGAGAGTTTGGGTATTATTTGTCCTGGTTGTGGTGTTTTTATGCAGGATGAGGACCCGAACCGTCCGGGGTTTTATCAGCCAAGGAAAGAACTTTTGACTGATGAGGAGGATGACGAAGATGACGGGGATATTGAAGGTGCATTGAGTGATGAGTTAGAACAGTTTGACGAGGACGATGAAGAAGAAGACGAAGAAGAAGAAAGTGATGATAATTTGGTAGGCGAGCTTGACGAAAGTGACGAGGGGTCTGAGAAGGAAGATGGGTTTGATTGGGATTCTGACGATGATTGGGAGGAGGAGAATGATGAGGAAGATGAGGTTGTGTTAGCTGGTTTTGCACCGGCTGGTGTTGGATATGGTAACGTAACTGAGGAAGTGTTAAATAAGACCAAGAGAAAAAAGGTGTCTAAGTCCGAGAGAAAGAGGATGGCTAGAGGCTTTAAAGAACAAAGAAGAGGTGACTGTATGTGCGAGGTGTCATTCTTTGAGAAATTATGGTCAGGTGAAAAATGAGAAAGTTGAGAATTTGATACCTGATTTTGACTTCAATAGATTGATTACAACACGTTTGATGAAACCTACGGGGACTGCTGACTCAACTGTTGTGGTCATGGTCGTTGATTGTTCCGATTTTGATGGCTCATTTCCTAAACGCGCCGCTAGCTCTCTTTTTCAAGCCTTGGATAGGACACAAAAGGACTCCAAACTCGGTAAGAGGCTACCTAAGCTTGTTCTTGTAGCGACCAAAGTTGACCTACTGCCTTCTCAAATTTCGCCTACTAGATTAGATCGGTGGGTTAGGCATAGAGCAAAGGCTAATGGGGCACCGAGGCTTAATGCAGTTTACTTAGTCAGTGCCCGCAAGGATTTAGGAGTGAGAAACTTGCTATCTTTTGTAAAAGAGTTGGCTGGTCCTCGAGGAAATGTGTGGGTTATTGGGGCACAGAATGCTGGAAAGTCCACTTTGATCAATGCATTTGCAAAACGAGAAGGGGTGAGTGCTTCTAAACTCACAGAAGCCGCTGTTCCTGGCACGACACTTGGAATCATACGAATTGGAGGGATTTTGTCAGCTAAGGCAAAGATGTTTGACACTCCAGGACTCTTGCATCCATATCTTATGTCCATGAGATTAAATAGGGATGAACAGAAAATGATAGAGATACGGAAGGAGCTGCAGCCTCGAACTTACAGGATGAAGGCATGTTGACATAACCTTTATCTTTATATGTTTTCAACATTAACTTTTTTGTATCAATTTCAAGTTGCTGAATATTTTAGGCTGCTTGATGTTGTTGGCACTCTACTTCGTGCAGGCTGGCCAAACTGTGTTTGTTGGTGGCCTGATGAGACTTGACTTGAATCAAGCCTCTGTGCAGACTATTTATATTACAGTTTGGGCATCACCAAATATTTCTTTACATATGGGAAAGACAGAAAACGCTGATGAAACTTGGAGAAAACATGCTGGTGTTAGGCTGCAGGTAACGAATGCTGCTCAATCACTGATCGTGTGTTTCAGCTTTGATCGCCTTTTCATTATTGTGGTGTTATTTTTTGTCTCATACATCAATCCTGAATATTGGAGCCTGACCTGTGTATAGTATCCGATTCTATTCAATTAGTTGCTGTTGAATGCTTGCATATTTGCATTATCTTTAATAAAACTATTTGAATGTGGCAGCCTCCCATTAGTGCAGACCGGCTTCCTGAACTAGGAGAATGGGGATCACGAGAAATCAAAGCATCGGGATCAAGTTGGGATGTCAATAGTGTAGACATTGCTGCTGCTGGGTTAGGCTGGTTTTCCTTGGGTCTTAAAGGGGAGGCAACCCTGACATTATGGTCTTATGATGGCATTGAAATTACAGAAAGAGAACCATTAATCATTGATCGAGCTCCATTCCTCGAAAGACCTGGATTTTGGCTGCCAAAGGCTATATCTGAAGCCTTGGGCAAACAGTCCAAGCTCGAGGCTCGCAAAAAAGAACTTGAAGAAGAAGAAGAAGAGTTAACATTTAGCTTGCCCCATCTGATGCAAAATCAAATGCATACAATTTTGGCCTGGAATTAGTGGAAGATTGGAAATGTAACAAGCTCAGAGCTTTCACACATTTAAACCAAATCAAACTGTTTTCGGCACAATGGAATGCAAAGTTACACAATACCAGAAATGCGCAAGTAATTTGTACGAAACACGAAGTTCATTACCACATAGAAGTTCACATACATCCAATTCAAACCTACTAAACACGAAAGACAAGTGATTGCAATCGATTGATAGAATCAATCAACCTCCAAAACCATACAAAGTCCTTCCTTGCCTCTTAAGAGCATACACAACATCCATAGCCGTCACAGTCTTCCTCCTTGCATGCTCAGTGTAAGTAACCGCATCACGAATGACATTCTCTAGAAAGATCTTGAGCACTCCACGAGTCTCCTCGTAAATCAATCCGCTGATTCTCTTCACGCCTCCTCTTCTAGCGAGACGACGGATTGCCGGCTTGGTGATTCCTTGGATGTTGTCGCGGAGGACTTTCCTGTGACGCTTCGCTCCTCCCTTTCCCAATCCCTTGCCTCCCTTTCCGCGTCCTGACATTTTGATTTCTAGGGTTTGACGGTTGAGTGATTGATTTGTGAATTGTGGAAATCAGTGGAGATAGGAATGGTTATATAGGGAGAGGAGGAGCGGTTTGAGTAGTTGGATTGTGTTTGTTAATCGATGGTGGAGAGATGCTATCCGTGTGAATAAGATCTGTGCGTTTGTATAATTTACTAATAGCCGTCGATAGATACAAAATGAACGGTCCAGATTGTTGACATTTTTATCTCGAGGATTGTGGTTCTTCTTCTCGTTTGGATATTGAAGACTGTCAACCTCGGTTCGGTTTTGTTTTAATTTTTAATTAAATCAATTGAGCGAAATAAATTCAATTCAAATTAGACTCCGTACTAATCAGACCGAGGGTTGGTTAATTGGAGTGATCGCACATGCCACGCTTGTAACGGACAATTAACGTTTAATGTGAGACCGGCTTGAGAATGATGTTTAGAAGGGAGTCTAGTTTCCAAATACGAGTCAACGAGGAAATGCATAAGAAATCGAATGTAAGCTCTAGTCACTACTACTTCTCAAGCTATTCCTCAAGATTTTATGAGTTTTTGAGTTGTGATCCGGCTAGTCACGGCTTATTAGAATCTTTTAAATAGATTTTTTCAAAGACTATCTCTTGGAGGGTTGGGTTCATCTGCGAACCGCCCTTATTTCAACCAATATCATTATAATACCTGCACAAGAGACAAATATAAGAATGCATAAAACGATAAAATTGCACATATGATAAAATGCAAAAATGAAGAAGATGACAAAAATCTATAAAGTGCAAAATCAGGACCATTGGATAACTGGGTCTCAGAGATAAGTAGGTCATAATTGATCCTCACCCATCTCTCAGAATACAAACAAGCTGTCCATAGCATTGCACAAGCTATCAAGCGAGCTCCTAATCTACTCTGGATCACCAATGTTTTGCTAAGTCCTCTGTAGCTGCATTGAGCGCACCATCAACTGTTAAGTTACTGTCAAGATATATCGAATGAGATTTCATGATGCATACATTAGTTGCAGCAGATTCAAACAACCTAGTTTGATCCAAATGACTTTATTTTTACTAAAAATTCGTTATTTTCTGACGAATTATATATTGACACACATTACAAAACTACAACGTTTTTAATTTACATTTTGCTTATTTCAAACACGAGTTTCACATCCTAAAATTTATATTTTGTGACAATAAAATAACTAGACTAAAAATAATTTTTGTGCTTAACCATAAGTGATGGATTAATATTTTGCCTCTATTTATCAAATCACATTTAAACAATATGAATATTAAGAGTAAGAAAAAGTTGAAGGAGCGTACTCTCTTTTACGTAGGACACAGGTACACCATCTCGTCATTTAACAAGTTTAATGGACGAGACGAAAAATAATCTTAACTGTCCCGTGTTTTGCACAACTGTTTTCTTTATTTAATCACAACCCTTCAATTCATTAAAATCAAATTTTTTGTGCATTTAAAATTTTATTAATAAAAAAGGAAAATAAAATAGTTTTACTCGCTTTAAAATATTTTTCGCTACATCCGATGTAGATGATCCATTTACCAAAAAATATTTAATTCATTTCTAGTTTTGGATTAAAATTGAATAAATTTAATAATCGTGATTATTTACTACTCCCTCCGTCCCACCGAATGCTTCCTATTTGGCATTTTCAATGCAAAATAAGAAACCAATATTTAAGGAATAAAAAATTCTAATGAAAATCTGATTAAGACTAAATTTTTCCACCAAAATTTTGAGACCAAAATTAATTTACCAAAAGTAAACTTTCCCACCAAAATTTTGAGATCAAAATTTTGAAACTAATATCTAGGGTTGTTGGTGGTGATTTTTCAATTTTGATAGTTGGTTTAATTCAATTATAATAATTAATTAGTTAGTATAATTAATTATGTTTAACTAGTAAATGTAATTAGAGTGTTATATTTTAATATTTATTTTTTGCCAAAAAAGGAAATAGTAAGCATTCGGTGGGACACCCAAAATGGCAAAAAGAGAAGCATTCGGTGGGACGGAGGGAGTACTACTTTATACTATTGTATATAAAGTCTCTCGAAGATATGAGAAGCTTCTAGAACATACAAAATCCCGACTATTCGCATACACATCGTCTTCATCACCCTATAAATCCATCACCAAAAAAACCCTAACACCATTCGAAACTTCAGATCTCTAATCCGCCGTCAAACTTAATCGATTTTTCGTCGACCACCTTCCGTCGTCATGTCTGGAAAAGGAGAAGGTCCGGCTATCGGAATCGATCTCGGAACGACGTACTCCTGCGTCGGAGTATGGCAACATGATCGTGTTGAGATCATCGCTAATGACCAAGGGAACAGGACCACGCCGTCGTATGTCGCTTTCACTGACTCCGAACGTCTCATCGGTGACGCTGCAAAGAATCAAGTCGCCATGAACCCTATCAACACCGTCTTCGGTAACCTCTCAACAATCCTCTTGTCTTTCATTTTTAGCACTATTAGTTTTTCATCTGCATGGTTCGTACGTTATCATTGATCTCGATCGTTGATCTATCAGATTTGTAGTAATCAATCCGTTAGGGCACAAGTTTAGTTTGAATTTTGATTTTGCTTAGCTTCAGATTTCATTTTGATTTTTTGTGATATTTTTGTGCAGATGCTAAGAGGTTGATCGGTAGGAGATTGAGCGATGCATCTGTTCAGAGTGACATTAAGCTATGGCCATTCAAGGTTGTTGCTGGTCCGGCAGAGAAGCCAATGATTGTTGTGACTTACAAGGGTGAGGAGAAGCAGTTTGCTGCTGAGGAGATCTCATCAATGGTTTTGATCAAAATGCGTGAAATTGCTGAGGCTTATCTTGGTACAACTATCAAGAATGCTGTTGTTACTGTTCCAGCTTATTTCAATGACTCTCAGCGTCAGGCTACTAAGGATGCTGGTGTTATTGCTGGACTTAATGTGATGAGGATTATTAATGAGCCTACTGCTGCAGCTATTGCTTATGGACTTGATAAGAAGGCTACTAGTGTTGGGGAGAAGAATGTGCTTATTTTTGATCTTGGTGGTGGTACTTTTGATGTCTCGCTTTTGACTATTGAAGAGGGTATTTTTGAGGTTAAAGCAACTGCTGGTGACACTCATCTTGGTGTGAAGATTTTGATAACAGAATGGTGAATCACTTTGTTCAGGAGTTTAAGAGGAAGCATAAGAAAGACATTACTGGCAATCCCAGAGCCTTGAGGAGATTGAGAACTTCTTGTGAAAGAGCGAAAAGGACTCTATCGTCTACTGCTCAGACGACAATTGAGATTGATTCTTTGTATGAAGGTGTGGACTTTTACTCTACTATTACTCGTGCAAGGTTTGAGGAGCTCAACATGGATTTGTTCTGCATGGACCCAGTGGAGAAGTGTCTGAGGGATGCCAAGATGGACAAAAGCTCTGTCCATGATATTGTCCTTGTTGGTGGTTCTACCAGAATTCCCAAGGTCCAGCAACTTTTGCAGGATTTCTTCAATGGAAGAGAGCTTTGCAAAAGCATCAACCCTGATGAAGCTGTCGCTTATGGGGCTGCTGTTCAAGCTGCTATTCTGAGTGGTGAATGAGAAGGTCCAGGATCTCCTTCTCTTGGATGTCACTCCACTGTCCCTTGGTTTGGAAACGGCTGGTGGAGTCATGACAGTGCTGATTCCAAGGAACACTACCATCCCAACTAAGAAGGAACAAGTCTTTTCTACATACTCTGACAACCAGCCAGGTGTGTTGATCCAGGTCTTTGAGGGAGAGAGAACCAGGACCCGGGACAACAACTTGCTTGGAAAATTTGAGCTCTCCGGGATCCCACCAGCACCAAGAGGTGTGCCTCAGATTACTGTCTGCTTTGATATTGATGCTAATGGTATTTTGAATGTTTCTGCTGAGGATAAGACCACGGGACAGAAGAACAAGATCACCATCACCAATGACAAGGGAAGACTTTCCAAGGAGGATATTGAGAAGATGGTCCAGGAGGCTGAGAAGTACAAGAGTGAGGATGAGGAGCACAAGAAAAAGGTGGAAGCTAAGAATGCATTGGAAAATTACGCCTACAACATGAGAAACACAATTAAGGATGAGAAGATTGGGGAGAAGTTACCAGCTGCTGATAAGAAGAAAATTGAAGATGCTATTGACCAGGCGATAACCTGGCTAGATGCCAACCAGCTTGCTGAGGTTGAAGAGTTTGAAGACAAAATGAAGGAGTTGGAGGGCATTTGCAACCCCATCATAGCCAAGATGTACCAGGGTGCTGGTGGAGACATGGGTGGAATGGATGATGGTGTTCCTCCACCTGCTGGTGGAAGCGGTGCTGGCCCCAAGATCGAAGAGGTCGACTAAGTTCAATGCCTGAATTCCTAGAGTTATGTCTTTTTGTTTCTCCAAGACTATTTTCCATTGACATGTCCGATGGACAACGTATCCGTGCGTTGGGTTTTTTCTAATAATAAAGTTTTTCTTTCACTTCCTCTACAAAATTACTTTAAAATTGAAACATAAGCTCTACTCTGAATTAAAATCCCTGAATATTACTCAAGTCAAGAGTTCATTTTATATTTAACGAGTCAATTTCACTAAATATACTGTATCAAAAAAAATCTTGAACAGAAATCCTGAACTGATTATAATGTGGACTTTTTCCATTGTGCAATGATGGGGTGTGGACTTTTGACACTGAAAAGCCATGCCAGGCACTTATTTGAGCGGCGGACACGTTTGCAGTTTGCACTTATGAAAAACATGGAAAGCTTAAAGTGAGCACAATCTTCAGTACAACTGATATCTCCAAAAGTATGCTGCATGTTCACTTTCAAACAATTCCTCATGGCCTTCAAATCAAGTATCAACACGTTAGTATCCCGGACTAAAAACAATTCCTCATGGATTACCTGCAAATCAAGTATGCAGTATCCATTTCCAAAATATTCTTATTTACAGCTTTCAATCAGCGCAAAATATTATATGCCCCCACAGAGGGTTTGTAAAACCGACACATGAAACATATTACGCTCCTAACCTAAAACAGGTTCGCAAAAAAGAGAGCTAAGGAGCCGAATACATAATTTGATAACACTGGCACAAGAACCCATATAATCTACAGCACAATATCTCCATTTAAAGGAGGCTATTTGAAAGAATTTCAATTTAACAGGTAAAATACTAATTGATGCTTGTCAAATGCCAACAGTCTCAATGAAGATCTGATTTTTAAAAGAAATGTTACGATCATACTAGTCTGCACGCGAGAGCAAAACATATCTGATTTCATCCAAAAATTATTAATGAGCATCATGTGTGGCAACAATCAACATAACCATGGTCATGAGGCAGGCAACCGTTTATTTGCATAAACATTAAAATTTAAAATCCATATAAGTTTTAGTGACTTAAAATTTGAATTTGCTGGTGAAAAAAAACCTGAAAGCTGGGAAATTAATACGATATGTTTTGCGCCCCATTTCATGATCATCAACGCAAGACTGCAAGTGCGACTCTCTCTCCTCCAGAGTTTAAAATGCCTCAGAAAAAATGTGTTACCAAAAGAAAAAAAGGAATAAAGTGAGCATTGCAAACAAGTTTTGCTTTATCATCAGATTATTACTTGATCCTGAAAGCTGGCGATTGAGATAGAGCTAACAAAATTTCGTGGCAAAGAATAATGACCGTCTTTACTTAGTAGTATTGATACATCAATATCCACACTCTAAAACAATCACTTTGAGAGATAACTGTTTGGTGCTCCAAGGCAGCCAACCAGTCAAACTAGGAACAGTATGCCGTTAAGTGCTCAAATCCTTCACAACTGTTAATAGCTTCTTAGCTTCTGTTAAATTTCCTGAAGCCTGTAAACTCCTACTTAATGCTAAGCACACCAAAACCCCAGGATTCATTGATCTGTACTTCATTTCATAATAAAGCTTGAGAGATAACGAGGTGTCACCAGCACTGGCAAGCCCAGTAATAAGATGCGAGTACGTCGACTCATCAGGTTGAAAACCACTATCAATCAACACAGTTAATAAATCATTGGCTATAATTAAGTGCTCTATTTCAGATAATCTCTGCACCATCGCGTTAAAAGCTCTGCAGCTAGGACACAATCGCAATTTAACCATGCTTTCACAGTAGTTTAAACTTTCTTCTTGTTTTCTAGCTTTAGCAAAACCTTCGATAAGAATATTGAAAGTCTCATCATATGGCACTAACCCAATCTCCTTCATATCTCGCATCAAACTATTTGATTCGTCAAACTTTTCTTGTCTAACATAAGCCTTAATAAATGAAGTATACACAAATGAATTAGCTTGGAAACCCCTTTTTACCATTGCCTCGAATATCTCCCAAGCAGAGTCCAGATCATCAGCTTCAGCAAATGCATGAACCGTCAAAGAAAAAGCAACAGAGTCAAGAACCATGTTTTTCTGCAGCATCCTCTTCAACAACACTATCCCATCATTACATCGCCCCTCTTCAACAATCCTAAGGACCAAACTAGTATTAACAATCACCATAGGGGAACACCTCTTCCCACAAACTCTATCCAAAATGTCAACAGATTTCTGCACCTGACCTTCCTTACACAACACATTAACCATATTCCTAACAGTCACCTCATTAGGATATGTACGTGCTCTAAACATATGCTCATACACTTTCCACGCAAGTCCCGTCTCATCAGACCTACAAGCCATATAAATCAACATATTAAAACTCGTAACACCCAAACTAATCCCATTTTCCTCCAAAAAACAACAAACTTCAAACGCACGATCCAACATCCTCATCTTCGAATAAGTCCTCACCAACAAATCAAACACATAATGACTCGAACTCGTAATCCTATAACTACTAACCAACATTTCCACAACCAATCCATCTCCATTCTTCAAAACAGATTCTAACAATGCCTGTGCATCCTTCATCATTCTGGACCTAACAAGAGCATGAACCGCAATGCAATATGCCTCAACGCTGTGCCTGACATCTCTGTGCTTGGCTGACCAGTGAAAAAACCATAACATTATTTTTGCATCGGATGGTTCCTTCAACTCCAGTAACACATTCTTTACAAGTGAATCACTCATTTCAACTTTATCAAATTTACTACTCAAAACATCCCTACTGAATCCTTGTCTGATTGAATCACACAGCTGAGCAACCAAATCCTTGTTCTGAGAATGGATCAGTCTAACGACTGCGTTTCCGTAGCTGAGAGCCTGAAAATGCCTACGAAACATTTTCATGATTCGAATCCTAAAAAGCATTGATTTTGTTTGATTTCTTACTCAGTCGCCGTCGCCGGAAGAACGCCGCGCAAGATGACAAGGCTCTATTCGTTTTGGGTTGAGCCGACGACGTCGTAATGCTTTTTAAAGCGTGAAACGTCGTCGTAGAGGCTTCGTAGATGCTTAGGGTTTACAAGTCTGGTTGGGAATCAGTCGAAGCGGAGAGAAGATTGATTTACGCGGTGATAGACAATTTCTACATTGCGGATGAGCAGCCGGGAAGACACGCCATCAAGATTGACTACGAAACTGTAATCGGAAATCCACCCAGATTTGTTTGGATCAATCTTTCTTGTTTGGTTTGTTTAGATTTATAATTTTCTTCGTTATGTGTGTGATTGTTTTGCGTATATAGGCCGCATTGCCGCAAGCGGTGATAGCGACCGGCAGGTGTTATTCCATCGATTTTACTGCAATAAGTCTTTTGCTCGTTTTAATGTCAAGGTATTTTCTTTTGTGTTCGTTTCAAATTATATCATAGTAGGACATCCGTGATGTCAGGTGAAATAAAAGACGACACTTGATGAGTAATGCTCTTTTGAGACTTTCAATTTTGGGTGAGACCTTGAGACCCCAATCATGTCCATTGATTGGGTTTGCTTTTAGGGTCCAGATTGTGCCACGTGGAGGTGAGAGAATAAAAGCAACAATTTCTCTCACCTCCGATTTTTGAATTTCTCTAACCTCCACGTGGCACAATCTGGACCCTAAAAGCAAACCCAATCAACGGCCATGATTGGGGTCTCATGGTCTCACCCAATAGTAAGGGTCTCAAAAGAGCATTACTCACACTTGATTGTGAAATGTGAATTTATTTCCTGCTCTATACTGTTTTCTTGTAGAGAGTGGCTGCTAGCTTCGTTTGGCTTGCATCCAAGTTAGAGGACGAGAAAGGCTAGACATGTCATCTTAGTATTTCACAGGATGCAATGCAGTAGGGAAAAACTCCCACTTCAACTGCTGACCCTTTCTCTAAGGTGACTTTATGATACACTTACACGTCTTTTGCGTTATTGTGTCATTACTTGTTCTGACTGATTATTCTTAGTATGTCAAATCTCTATTTGCAAAATTTTGACATGTCTTCATCAATGTTGATGTTGTAATGGTATTTTTGACCATGTGTTGAATTCTAGTTAATTTGTAATTTTTTATGCATTAGAAATATTCAGAATGATCTGAATCGAACTGAGAGGCATTTGCTTAAAGAGATGGGCTTTATCTGTCATTTGAGCATCCTCACAAGTTCATTTGCAATTATCTTGCAACCCTTGAAACACAAGAATCAAGCCAAGAAGCTTGGAATCTAGCCAATGATAGGTATCATTACTATGCTCTCGTTATGCATTACCATTCATATGTTTATGTTCTGAGGATCTCACTGAAGGCTATTTACTCATTCTATTCAGTTGAGCAGTTCTGTTGTTCATGCTCGCTTTTTTTAATCTAAAGTCAATTATCCCATTAAGACGCTTTCTTGTTATCATCACTTGTACACTGTTAAGCATAAGTTGAGATATTTGTTCTTAGGGAGGGGATGATGAATTTCTAACTATTGAGTATAGTCCATTGTCAAAAAATCACTAGTATTTGTCAACTAGAGGCACTCTTTTGATGTTCCCTTTATATAGCCATGTTGTGAGCCTAGAAAACTTGTAGTATAAAAAAATAATTCTTTGATATTAATTCCCTTGTTACAGAACGCGACTATCATGGTTCTTATACATCATCAAGGGAAAAAGATCGTCATAGAAACCATCAGTAAAGTTGGGCATGGACAACATCAACCTGGCGGTAGTTTCCATTCGTACCCGACGGAGAATAAAAGTTTTTATACAGCGAAGCCTGTTGAGCTCAAAATAACAGTTATTGAGTACCACTTACTGTTGATACCTTGTCACTTATTTGCTGTCAATAGCTAAATACTGCTGTTAATCCTACTGTCGGGTGCGTCTTTCTGAAAGTTCTGAAACAGCTATTTTACTCTGCAGTGCAAATGTTGCTTCAAAATATCTCTGCAAAATAAATATCATATGCCATTTTTCAAACTTGAAACTCAAGTAATAATGAAGTAATCACTAGTCAGAACCTTACGAACAAGTCTCATAACATTGTCATCCATCTTTATACTTGGATTTTCTCTCAGACGATGCACAACACGGTATAATCTACAAACTGAAGAAAAAAAACACACAATTATTAACCAATACACTATTTCTGGCAAAAATCTTGATCAATCTTTTCGCTTACCGACCTTCCGGATAATTTTTAATTTCCACGTCGATCGCATCATTGATGCAAATATCCACAAAACTCTGCCAACCTCCACCGCGCGGCGGTGGTGGTTTCTTAACTGATGATCCTTCATTTACTAGCTGCTGGGTTATTTCTTCATCCATACGTTCAATCACTGCACCATTAAGAAAATCAGTTGAAGCTACTTGAAATATATTGTCTGGAGATTTTTTGCAACCATACCTCTCCCAAGAATCTGAAGTGCGAGGGGAAGCAGTCGTGACGGCAAATTATGTATTTCTTGTAGTTCCACCGTTAGCTGGTTTTTGAAAATCACTTTTGACGATAGGCTTCTCAAATTAAAATCATTTGACATAAGTAATATCAGGAATTCATTTTCTACTGGAATTTTAACATCGGCGACTGATCTTGTATTCTCATTGGCAATCAGATGATCCAAACGGATTATTTCTGCTCGTAATAAATAAAAAGGAGATAGAGCGGAGCTAACGTAAGTCGCAACAAGTTACTAAAAGTAGAATATGACTAACCTTTAGCAAGGAGCCTTCTTGAATAGAAGAGTAGGAGTCCATGCTTGCTCATTGCGTCCAGTTCGCTGTTCAAACTATTTCTTTGGTTTATCGCTGTAGCCAAATCCATTTGAAAAATAAGTTAAAGAATTTTCAGAATATGAGTTTTGAAAGATTGAGACTAAAGAAAATGAGTAAATATAATAGCAGCTGTGAAGGTATAACTGAAATAACTGATTTTTTGAAATTCTGTCACAGCTAGAAGTGTAACAGAAAATAGCAGAATCAGTTATTTCAGTTACACTCAACTTCTTGCTTAGAAAAGCAGAATCTCTAATTCTTGAAACTCATTTTTCAAATTTTTTTTGCAAGTGCAACAATGAATTTGGCTACAGCAGAAAATCACGCGAGCAGGTTACAGAAAGAATTGGATGTATTAAGGAATCACGCGACTGCACCCTCCTATGCGACAAGGCTCTTAGCTAATGGTTTGTCGCTTTTTTTTCAACTTGTTAATTTTTTCAGTAGCATCTTGTTGCTTGCTGAGTATGTTTAATCTAATGTTCACTTTCTTTGTTCATGGAATCAGAGATAGATCGTTTGAAGAACGATATTTCCAGCGAGTCTTTAAGATGCTTTTTAAGTGATTCAGATCCTGAAACTGATGTTGAAATTTCAGTAGAAAATGAATCAATGATGCTTCATCTAACAAATGACTTTGGGATTCTGTTGGGACAAATTTCATCTTTAGAGGATTTTCAAGCGCAACTGATTTCTGAACTCCCGGTGATCAGAAATTTCCATCAGCCACTTCCTCTCACATACCAGTTCACTCTAAGAGGTCTGTTTCAAATTTCGCGTCATTTTTTATATATTTTTAACCTTCGGTTCCTTTTTTATTCGAAATGAGGTTACCTTTTGTCAACGGAGCAGTCATTGAATTTGTGGAAGAAGAGATCGGCAGACAGAAAAAAAATACTCGTACTGAAAGTTCATCATCACACAGTCGGTTTTATCAGCAGGAACTGGAAAAATCCATCAACGACGCGATAAAAACAGTAATTGAGGAAAAGAAAGAAGGTAGATTGAAAGAACATTCAATTATTATGATATATAAATTTTATATGCATCATTCCAGATTTTTTCGATGCTTTGAATTCTTTCAGGTTCTAGTTCAGATCAGGTTCTTGACATTTTGAGAGGAATTAAAAGTATCAAGATTGATGAAACTGTCATAAGAACTGTTCGTCAGGTTTTAATTATTTTTAAGCCTTGGTTAATGCTTATGTTTTCAGACATTTCGGTTAATTGCTGTTTTTTAAACTATTGCATTTGCTGTATTTTCAGAGATTTTTCAAAGAATCATTTGCCCTCGGCAGCAAGCCAGCTCCAGCGGATTGATCACAGTGTTGCAGCTTTTTTGAACTGAAAAACAGATGTTATCGTTGGTTTAGTTCTCAGATTTTTCTTATATTCGGTTCGGGACATGATTTCAGTTTCAGCATAAGAGAATTTAAATAAACAGAAAAAGTTACCCAAAATATGAACATCACAGAGTTAACTTCACATTATCCATCAAACCATAAAATGAAAAAAAACAGAACTTATTCTTTTTTGTCAGCTATTAATATGATCTTGATGCAGACTGTTTTCCGAATGTGGGTTGCAAAATTTGAGTTTTTCCGAAATTAAAGATGATATTTTCAAACCTCATCTTTCAAAAAGCAGAATCTCCCAATTTTGAAGCTCATTTACCAAAACTGTATTTACAACTGCAACAATGGATTTAGCTACAGCAAGGCATCACAAACACAGGTTATAGATTGAACTGAATGCATTCAACTCTCATGAACCTGCACCTTCCTGTGCATTAATGATGATGGAAAAGGGTTTTTCCTATTCTATATAAATACCGATTTTAGTAACATTGTGTTTCTTGCTGTGACTCATGTTGCGCTTTCTTTGTTTATGGCATCAGAGGTAGAATGCTTGAAAGAACATCTTGCCAATGCGATTTTTAGATCCTTGGAGGATGGCTCTGAAGTTAAAATTCCAGTAGAAAGTGAATCGATTATTCCTCTGCTGTCAAAAGGTTTTGAGCTGACATTGATAGACAATCCTTTAGAGACTTTTCAAAAGAAGCTAGTTTCTGAACTCCCAGTGATCAGGAATTTCAATCAGCCACTTCCCCTCATATACCAATTCACTCTAAGGGGTTTGTTTGAAACTTCGCGTAATTTTATTTATTTATTTTTAAGCCTTTGGTTGCTATTTTCTCTGAAAGGAGGTTATTGTTTTGTTAACGGCGAAGCCATTGAACGTTTGGAAGAAGAATGTTTTGTATTCAGAGATTTTTCGAAGCAACATTTGTTGAAAGTCCAGCACCAGGGAAATCAGTACACTGTTGTAGCTTTCTTGAAATGACAATTCCAAGTCATTGGAGCATTCTAAATCGTTGGTTTAGTTGATATGATGTATGTAGTCTCGCCCATCCATCTTTTAGGTTTCAAATAATGAATAAAACTAGTGCAGACAGCTGCGTGATGTAGCAGCAACGATAGTTTCATTTCTTACCGTACCATTTCCTTTCTCTTTTCCAATAAAGAATTTCCAGTGTTTTTGAATACATTTGTATGTTCCAGTTGAGATTTCCAAGCAAATAGTCTGCAGAAAATATTTCCATTAACTGAGTTTAAGAAATTCAACCAATAAAACCCTTGTTCTGTCCTTCAAACAAAGCTCAGATTATTACTTTTCCTACTAATTCCCAAATATATTAATTGAATTTCCCTATGAAAAACAATGAAATGACTAAGGCTTTGAATGTAACTGTAGAAGTGTACTGTAACCGTAATAACTGATTTTGAAATCTTCGGCCAGCATTTAGGTTCAAGTTAGTTACAGTTGGAACTAACAGAAAATCGGTTATTTCAGTTACATTCAAGTTCTTGAGTATATTACTGAAAAATTAAAGATCATATTTTCAGTCCTCATTCCCATTCTTGGAGCTCATTTACCAAACTGTATCTTACACCTGCAACAATGGATTTGGATACAGCAAAGCGTCACAAACGCAGGTTACAGAATGAACTGGGTGCATTCTTCCCTCACGCACCTGCACCTTTTTATTCATTAGTGCTGATGAATAAGGGTTTGTCCATATATTTATAAATGCCGATTTTAGTAACATTTTGTTGCTTGCTGTGACTCATGTTGCACTTTTTTGTTTATGACATCAGAGGTAGAACGCTTGAATGATCATCTTGCCAGTGAGGTTTTAAGATCCTTGGCTGATGGCTCGAAAGTTAAAATTCCGGTAGAAAGTGAATCCATTCTGCTTCTGTTGTCCAAAGGTTTTGGGACGACGCCGACAGACCTATCATCACTAGAGACTTTCCGAAAGAAACTAGTTTCTGAACTCCCAGGGATCAAGAATTTTGATCATCCACTTCCTCTTACATACCAATTCACTCAAAGGGGTTTGTTTCAAACTTCGCGTAATTTTATTTATAATCCTTTGATTGCTCTTTTTTTACTGAGGTTATTTAACGGCGCAGCCATTGAACGTTTGGAAGAAGAGATAACCAGACAGCAACCATCATCCGGAGCAACACCATCAGCAAGCAGTTCCCTTAGTAATGCGGCACTGGAGAAAGCCATGAAAATTGCTGTGAACACAGCAGTTATGAGAAGAACACAAGGTTGTTGGAATGAACATTCACATTTTTAACGGTATATAAGTTTTGCATCATTTAGAGGTTAAAATGCTTTGATTTCTTTCAGGTGCTACTTCAGATCATGTTCTTTACATTTTGAGAAAATATAGTGGAATAGTGATTGATGAGCATGTCAAAAGCATTGCCCGTCAGGTTATTATTATTCATGCTTTCAGAGATTTTGTATATATAATTTTTGGGCTAAAACAGTCGCGTCTGCGTGTGTTTTCAGAGATTTTTTGAAGCAACATTTGTTGAAACTCCAGCACCAGGGGAACCAGTACACTGTTGGAGCTTTCTTGAAATGATAATTCCAAGTCATTGGAGCTTTCTAAATCGTTGGTTTAGTTGATATGTGTCTGAAGTTTTACCTTGCAGAAACTACTAGTTTCATTTCTTACGGTAGACTGATGTTGTTGCCTTTCTCTTTTCCAAACAGAAAATTTCAGTGTTTTCGAATAACACTGTCTGTTTCTCTTCCTTTCATTTCACCATCCTTTGAACAATTGCTATTGCGAATAACTAGTACTAAAAACTACGAATGGCTCGCTAAATAAAACCCTTGTGTCCTACTAATTCCCAATATATTAATTGAATTTCCCTATGAAAAACAAGGAAATTCTTTCCAGTGAATGTTTACCCGAACTGCCAGTTGGCAGGTGCAGCATTCCATGAAGTGGTCTACTGCTACAAAAAAAATTCTAATTAATATTTCTGCCAACACTGTACAGATACTGTCGTCTGATTATGAGTTACAAAATTTGAGTTTTTTTCAAAAGATGGATTTGAATATAACAGTAGTAGTGCACTGTAACTGTAATAACTGATTCTTTAAAATTCCATCAAGCAGTTAGGTACAAGTTAGTTACAGCTGGAACTACTTGTAACTAACTTTAATACAAATGCTAGTTTATCAGAAAGAAATCAGTTATTTCAGTTACATTCAAATTCTTGATTATATTATTGGGAATTCAAATGTGCAAGGCTTTGAATATAACTGCAGCAGTAGTGTACTGTAACAGTAATAACTGATTCTTTAAAATTCCATCAAGCAGTTAGGTACAAGTTAGTAACAGCAACTTTATTATGTAACAGAAAATCAGTTATTACAGTTACATTCAAATTCTTGATTATATAATTGGGAATTCAGAGATCATATTTTCAGTCTTCATCTTTCAAAAAGCAGAATCTTCCATTCTTGGAGCTCATTTACCAAACTGTATCTTACTGCTGCAACAATGGATTTGCCTACAGCAAGGCGTCACATTCAGAGGTTAAAGGATGAAGTTGATGCACTCACCCATCATGTACCTGAACATTTCTGTGTAGTAACGCTGATGGAAAAGGGTTTGTCCTATTTTTTCTAAATGCCGATTTTAGTAACATTTTGTTGCTTTCTGTAACTCATGTTGCACTTTCTTTGTTTATGTCATCAGAGTTAGTACGCTTGAATGAACATATTACCAATGAGGTTAATAGATTCTTGGGCGTGGTGGATGGTCCTGAAGCTAAAATTCCAGTAGAAAGTGAATTGAATATGCTTCTGACGTGGCCGCAAGGTTTTGAAATGACGTTGACTGACGAACCAGCACTAGAGACTTTCCGAAAGCTAAATTCTGAACTCTTAGTGATCAGGGATTTAAATCAGCCACTTCCTCTCATATGCAAATTCACTATAAGAGGTTTGTTTCAAACTTTGTGTAATTTTAAGCCTTTGCCTGCTATTTTCTCTGAAATGAGGTTATTCTTTGGTTAACGGCGCAGCCATGGAACGTTTGGAAGAAGAGATAATCAGACAGCAACAATCTTCCGGAGAAACACCATCAGAAAGCAATGGGTTTAATAATGCGGCACTGGAAAAGTCCATCAAAGATGCGATTAAAACAGCAGTTAGGAGAAGCAAACAAGGTTGATGGAATGAACATTCACTTTTTTGTTATTTAAAATTTGCATCATTTCAGAGGTTTATACTTTATAATGCTTTGATTTCTTTCAGATGCTACTTCAAATGAGGTTCTTCAAATTCTGAGTGAAAAAAGTGGAATCGTGATTGATGAATATGTCAAAAGCACTGCCCGTAAGGTTAGTATTATTCACGCTTTGGCTGAAACTTTCAGAGATTTTGTAAACTGAATTTTGGGCTAAACAGTCGCATCTGCGTTTATTTTCAGAGATTTTTCGAAGCAACATTTGTTGAATATCCAGCACCAGGGAAGTTAGCACACTGTTGCAGTTTTCTTGAACTGATAATCCCAAGTCAATGGAGCTTTCTGAGTCGTTTGTTTAGTTGATATGTAGTCTGTAGTTCTACCCATCCATCTTTCAGGTTTCGAGTAATGAATAAAACTTGTGCAGACAACTGCGTGATGTAGCGCAGCAACGATAGTTTCATTTCATATCTTACCGTAAACTGATGTTGATGCTCAGTCCTTTCTCTTTTCCAAAATAAAATCCAGTTTTTAGTATAAATTTGTATGTTTCAGTAGAGATTTCCGAGCAAAGAGTCTTGTTTTAATGTTTTTAATCCGCAAAATAAGTTACCATAAATCTCTGCTGAAATATTTTGACACAATTTCAAGTTATAACTAACAGCAGTAAAACTGTTGCTTGTTGTAACAGAATTTTACAGAATCAGTTATTTCAGTTACATCACCTATTACCCTAAATGAGAGAGCTTGATCAACGAGGACTGTGTTGAACTGCCAGTTCGACCTGCTGAGAGTCAAGAACTTGCAAAAATAGCTACTAAAGTATGATGACAGAGCTATTATAACATCATTGTTTCGTAATTAATTGTTAAAATAGTGATTTCCTGCAATTACCTTAAATTCAATTACCACACAGAAAGTGTACACCAGTTTAGAATACAGCATTTACATGTAAGGGTCTGCAACAACATTCATGTAATTGACTACAGCATGTACAACTAATATAATGACATGCTAATGAAAGCCAATAAGTATAGTCACAGACATACCTGCAACTTTTACATTGCTATCTTATTTAAAATAAGATGATTTCACAAACTACAAAATAGATCAGAACAAACAATGGTCATATCGAGTTGAAGGGTTACAGTGAAAGTGTTTCAAGAACAAGTTGCCAGAACATTTATCTGGATATGAGGTTTGGGTTCCGCTGAATAAGCTTCATTAAAGGCCAGAAAACATCCATTCGTTGGAAGCCTTTGTGAACCTGATATAAATGCATAAATTGACTTATCGGTACTCATGAACTTCAAATATTTTGGATTGGGTTCAGGCTTCACTAGAAAATCATACCTCGACGACAAATTGTGCCCATGAGCTGCTTGATCGTGTTTTCATGCCACCTTTAACAATGGTCAAATCTAAACCGCATATCACCTGAGCCACCTCGAGGAAGAGATCGTGATCGTTGCATAACATCTACAGGAAATGAAAGCGCCTCAAATGATGTAATGAGTAATCAAAAGAGCAAGAGAATTCTGGACGAATTCCGTTGCTTCATAAGAAGAGGAGATAAGAAAGACCTCTATGAGCATATGTCCAGGAATATCAAGATCTTCTACAACAATTGGGAAAACTTCATGCACGCTGTTGGCTTGATATGCCCAACTTGCATCACTTTTACTAGTATCCTTTATTTGGGACGATTTCAGTTTAATCTTGCCATCCACCTAAAATGAGTTTCAAAATTACATGACAAAAATGTCTGAAATCCTCACAATCTTTTTACGAGGAAAAGAATCCCCATAATTAGTGATGTGCAAAGAGCACTAAGAAACTAATCTTACAAAACCTCATCATATACCTCTAGGTATGCCCTTAACTTCCGTGATTGATCGCTCACTTTCCTTAAAAACACCATATGCTTTATAGTTCGTTCCAAGAGTCCATCAATGCTGAACTGCAAATTGGGAAACAAATGTGAATACAATGCGATGGTTAAAATGTGAATAATGGAAACAAATAATGAATATAACAGTTTTCAAGGGTGCCACTTTACTCGCCTTTCCACCATTGGGAACAAGGTCGCGAAGCACCTTAAGCCTATCTTGTATTAACTGTCGGTCCCTTGGTCGACGCTTCTGCTTATCAATTGCTTTATCCCTAGTTTTCCTCAGGAGTGGCTTGGACCCCCCAGCTGACTTCTTGTCAGCATATTCTTCATTTGTTAAATGACTGTGTATCAGTTCTTCCTTCACTGAATCAGTTGTGGTGGTTGATGAAAATTTGGAAGAGGAACCTCGACTACCAGATGCCTCAACAGATGTTATTTGACTACAAAAAGAATCCAATCCAGTATAGTCTAGCAGGAATGCAGAAGCTGGTTCAGTAGCCACCTGCGGAATTAACTCACTACGATTGTTCCTATTGTTTAGAGCTTTATCAGTCTGATTGCAAGCACCGGAAACTACAGCCCCTAAAAGATCTTCTGCATCACTTATTTGGCGAAAACATTCATTCGTTCTTGAACATATAACTTGGTGTCACCAGATAATGCATCGTTATCTGGCATAAGAGTTCCCAAAAATAATCAAAGTTTTGTTGCAGCAACATAGACTGAGCCTCGCCAACCTCATATGCAGAAGAAATCCCAAAACCATCCGCAGGTTCATAGATATTTTCTAGGTTATCTTCAAAAATGTGAGAGCTGATAATTCCAGCAGATCTATCATCGAATATCCCTACACTAGGAATATAGAGCTGCTGATATATCTCCGGTTCTTCTTCCTGCCATGAACAAAAAGGTGACTTTTGTATACTTCTTTAAATAACCTACGCGTACATATCTATCTGTAATAGTATCTAGATTTGTATGAATGTGGGAAAGTTGAAACCTTAATGGCACTGGTGGTTGAAACCTTAATGGCACTGGTGGTTGAAAATGGGATGTCAGTATCTTCTCCGTAGAGATCGCGAGGGCAACTAAGAAAAGGATCATCAAATTCCTGAAAAATATCAGCAATAGTGAACTGTGGATTGATATTCTTCATGCTTGGAGTTAAAGGGGATAGTAGCTCAGAGATTTCATCTATTTCTTCTGAATATACATCACTAAGAAAGGTTGCCGTGACAATAGTTGAATTATCGGAGTTTTCTGGGAGAATGGATTCAAGAGGTAACATTGATTGAGCAACAGAATTGCTGTTTGAGGAGCTAAACATAAGAAATTGATTCTGAATTGCATTAAATTCCCCGATGATGCGAGTAAGAAGACCCATTTCCTCAGCAACCTGTATTCTTGAAGTAAAAGGAATGCATTGTCAGTAAGCAGATGTAAGGAAACTCATGCACTAGAGGCACATTGCACATTTTTAAGATTGGTTTAAGATGATCAAACCCGTCTTAAATACCATGCTTCAGTCTTTTGAGGGGCGCGTTGAGGGATACTGTCCATCTCTAGTATTCAAAGATGGAACCAAGGTGAAATCACAAAGACTGATTAAGTAAATTAATGTTACGCACCACTTCAAATGAGCCAAGTTGCAAAACACCGTATGGAGCAACCGCTACTAGTACAATAGTCTGCATAAAAATTTAAGTATACGATAAATGTTAATTGCAATAATTTCATCCATGTACAAAACTTCAAACAAGCAGTTTGAGTTCAGTAGTTATAGTGACGTATTTACCTTGATGCCAGCTACAATCTGAGGAAGCCATTCATTAGGTAACTGCAGTTATCAACTTAGAAAAATCAGCATCCGGGTTTAACATAGAATTAATTTAGTAACCACTATCAGTTAAATATTTAAGCAGATCGTCACCTCGCGAGTAGGCAGAAAGTGTTCAAAAGCTAAAATATCTTTGGATGATGTCCAGTAGTGAGTCCCTGTGTATGCCACTTTCCCAACTAGTCTGTTCATGGCAAATTTCAGAGTTTATATTTTCTATCATGAGCAACACACAAGTTTCTTTATGTTTCAAGAAGAAGCATCTCAACAAAATGAATTAGAAACCATAGAACCTTAGTTCATCCTGTTCAGATAGTCCCTATTAAACTTGTATCCGCATGTTCATTTCAACAATATGTGATGCCCACAATACAAAAAATTATATTTGGGATTTATACCATTAACAAACTGTTGCGAAGGAAATAACTCTAATGTATGTTCGGACAAATTTATGTTTGATGCCGATTGCTAATATGTTTGATGGAAAGTAAAAGCAGAAGATTATACCCTTCACCAATAACATACTGGACACTAGCCATCTCAGAAAGAGCTCGTCCAACTGGAGAAGCTGCTTAGCAGGAGAAAAGTGCTTCTGCGGGTGAGTGACAATATCATTTCTGAATGACTTTTTTAGTTTCAAATTATCACAGTAACCGTCTTCCCATATCAGCATCCTAGAGAAATTGAAAACCACGCAAAATGACTATCAGTGTGTGAAAGCTTAACAAGCCTCTGTTATAGATTGCAGCTAGAAATAATCCATCCAATGGATCGTTGAAGTATATATGCAAGTCAAAAGTATCATGAGTAATTATAAACAATCAAATAGGTGAGTTACGTACGTTTGGTTTTGATGATACTTTCTTTTCCAAAAGACTGCATATTTCCAATCTGAATTATCGCAAATGCTCCTCAAAAAGTGCCCCAAGACATATATTTCCATACCCAAACTTTCTTTGAACAATTAAAATCTACTAGAACAAAAAGTGTTACAAAACTGCCTGCAAACTTCTAGCTGGCACAGTAACTGTTAGCTGCAGTCTGCCCGCCTCAAACAATCCCAATACTGTTGGCAGTCCACTGAATATTTAGACCATGAAATATAAACCTCCACATCTGAATGAATTGATTGGTAGTTGACTTCAGTGTAATGGAATAGCTTTACAAATTGAAATATGGATGATGACCTCTTTGTTAAACTTTGTGAAGGGAACCATACAAACTTTGCTTTGAGTTCCTGGGACTTAGTACACACAGTTGGGGTCTCAATTCAGTTTCTTGCACCTATTCCATGATCATTCACACCATCAGTCTTTGGTTTCCTCATTAATACATAGAAAAGCAGCAAGCTCGTTAACAGTTAGCACTATCCGAAAGTACAGTGACCAACAACAGCAGAATTCACATCATTTAATTTATCCAAGTAATTGGTGAAAATTGTATTAGCTTTAAACATATTTCCCCCAAAATAAATTAAAGGGTACTTGGCGATTTTTCCACAAAAAGCCTTTCTGGCGAAAATTCACAAGCCTAGTAAGTCAACCTAAAACTCTCAGATCCGAATGGAAACATCAACAACAATTATATCCTTAATCTGCACTAGCTTGGTGACAATAAAGCTACATATCGTCTTTGATAAATTAGGTCAAGCAAGAACGAATCAAATAACGGAAACAATCACCATAATCCAGTATAAACATATTCCTTAATTTCAAAGCTGAACCTTTATATCAGATCATATGGGTCAATAATAACTTCATGGAACCAACCTATAAGAGTCAAAGTTGAAGCAAATTAAGGATCCATTAGGGTAATCTATATGAAAGATTCAAGAGGTTACCAGGAGTGGTGTTGACTGAAACCCTGATTTTTTGATAAAGGCTTCCAATCCGGTTTCAAGATTCAAACTTGCTAATGTGGGGGAGCAACTCGGAAAGAAGAAAAGTTGGGTTGGTGATGAAATGGGCGATGAGAATGAAAATATTTTTATGTACTGCAAAGTTGGCCAATTCCACATGCCGATTGAATTTTTGTTTGGAAAAGGTCAAAAGGAACTTCAAGTTCTGAAGTATCAACCCCTCTCTATTTTGGACTTTTTGATTTCTGACAACGAAATGTTTGATATTGGTAATTTTTTTGATAGGTGGTATATGTAGTACAAGAATATTTGTTAGCACATCTAGCTTATACATCAAACACGTATTCCATACAACTCTGACATAACTGTCTCCACACCCATGGCGAGAGGAATAACAAACTCCAACAAATGGAGAATAATTGGTGAGGCCAGAGATTAAACCCTTGACCTGAGGATTCTTTGTCAGACTCCCCAGTCCCACCATCACGCTACCACCTGATGGATATTGGTAATTTAAAAAGACATTATTTATATGACTTTGAGATACAATCTTGTTTGTCAATTATTTATAATTTATCTATTGAGATTTGAATTAAAAAATATTGAAATTCAACCGCCAGTTGTTCTTGCAAATACAACCGTCAAATTAATAAAGTTCAGTTGAATTTTAACCGTCATATTTATCAAATCACATTTGAGATTAAGTTTTTTCGTGTCACAAAAACTTACGTCTCTCGATCCTAACCGTATTTTGTATTCTCTAAATAAGAAAGGATTCGATGAGGACATAATATTTTATGTGAGAAAGAAAGACATCATATCGACTGTTGATTTCAATCCATCCGACGGTTAATATAACTGTCAATCACAGCCCGATGTTTTTTACAAATTCATGTAATTTTCTTATCAGTCCTAATGACTATGCATTCACTGCAATATTAAAATATGCAATTTTTCAAATGTGCAATGCGGTAACGTGTAACCCATTCATGATTTAAACCAACTCTCTGCAGCGAACTGTCCAAGAATATTCAAAAAGATTCTAAAAGTTGTATCCAAAATGATTATGAAACTGAAGGTAAAGCCAACAAGAAATGTTTATGGTAGGAAGTTATCATTAGAATATTTCAGCCAAGATGACGAATTTTGCTGCCTCCATTAAATTGAATATTTCATCGAAAGGAACATTTTTAGGACTGATTCAATGTTCCTTGTGCGACATTATGTTGTTTAGAATTGAAGTTATTAGTCATTGTTGGATCTTGTGTCACCCCAACACTTAGTTTATTGGTTGACAATGAAATCCGATTTATATGATATTACAAGTCATTGAGAAATAATTTAGATTTTAAACTTCTTTTGTTGACATGATAATAAATATTCAAATAGGAGTGAAGCTTGTTTGTCGAACGTATCGAATATATTACTAGTTTTTACAGATCAGGACACACAAACGAGTACTTAACGAGTTGGTTCTTAAGATGTAACCAATATTTATTTGATTATGCGATAATGCAATAATAAGATTCCAGAGTCTCATACATAAGCTTCAAAATTACATGTGATATCTTGAGGGATTGTCTGAATCTTGTTAATCATATCATAGGATTCATTGAAGAAAAACTTCTCTGAAATTGGTGTATTTGAAGGAATAATTCTGAAACTATGCCATTGCTGAAAGTCATCTTTAAATTATGAAATTCCGGAAACTTTCTCTATATTATAACATCCAGAAAAACCTCACAATTACATCCATTATCATTTCATCACCCCTACATAACCCTTCCTTTTAAATTATTTTTATAAATTTAAATAATATACAATATGAAAATAAATTAAGGTGCAGCGCTTAGCTCTAGTTCGAACGGCGTCGTCGGTGAAAGTTTAGTTATGCTACCCCGGCAAAGAAAACACAACACTTACGAAACTCTAGCACGAGTGTTTAAATTTTTCTATTGTTTGGCAGGAAGCCCATATTTTTGTTAAATTGTCTAAAACCATTTTGTATCAAGTTAAAAATGTGGAGAAGATTGTGTTTAAGAGTATATTTATATTATAAAATTATCGCATTCTATTAAAAATGTCTGGATCCGTCACCAAATGAACGTATGCAAATTCACAAGTATCATAGGCAAAGAGAACAAAGAGGACATAATCACGAATATAATATATATATTTATTAAAGTTTAATCAATGTATAATGAATGATATACTTAATGATCATGGAGTTTCAAAACATGAATATAATGAATATTTAAAGGATGAGATTGATTCTTATGATTGGAAGGTCTGGTATTGAACTCCATCCTTGTACATGTCAAATGTAGTTTGATGCTACAAGCATATGTTCATGACAAAGACCACCTAAAAAGATAACTTACATAAACTGATTAACTCAACAAACCAACAACAAAACGTTGGATGCAATACTTCAAAGCAAGCCACTCTCATTTATGTATGTAAGGAAGCTTTCCAAAGCTAGCGAAGTCTACCTAGCACAACATGATAACACAATTTAAATATATATTGAGGAAAGCACAATCAAGCTATATAAACAAGTTAATGGCGACTTCAAATAGAAAGATTAATTAAAGATGAGAACAAAGCAATCACTTTCAAACATTTTTATAAACTTGCTTAACAGATTTGGTAAGATGCGTCCAAAAAATGCAATCAACGGCCGCAAGAGGAGATCCACGGATCCACCAAATTGAGAAGATCCACATGATACATTCCCTATATATATCTTGCCTTCTTCTCATTAATCTATAGCTGTAGCTATCCGCCAACTCCCTCTAAGTTACACATTGCTTTCAAAATAGTGCCTTCGTGCAAGTTTGCCTTCTAAATCATCTGTTAGCTGGACTTATCTCATCCAATGCAATGTATGCTGTCCACGTCCAACCATCCTCCCAAAAGTCTTCTCTTGTAACCGATTCCAAGTTTCAGATATGCCTATATTTCCCTCAAAGTAGCTCATGTCCAATCCTCTCTAAACCTTTCTAAAAATTTCCTTCTGATTCTCTCTCTAGCTAGCAAAACAAGCTTTCTTCTTTCTCTAGATCATAAATTTACAACTAAGATATGGAGGGTATCATTCCTTTTGTGTTTAAGACAATCGTCAAATACAAGAATGGAAACGGAGGATCGGTGCTTGGAAATGAGTCTCCCTCTTACTCATATATCAAGCTCCTTGGAGACTCAGGTCATTTTCAATCCTCTGAGCTACAGGGACTTCAATCTGATCGTGGATTATCTGCAACTTCCAATTCCAGAGGAGGGTCTTCGTCAGCTTCTATGTCTGTAGGGCAGTCTCCAAGGCGATATGGCGCAACTCGTCGTGGAATGAAATGAAACGCAAAGGTGGCATATGCATGTGAAGTACTGTTCGTGTGAAGAAGTGTATGTATTGCGCATTTTGGTTATAATCAAAAAGTGGGAATGCTGTTTGGCTGTAATTGTATGATGTTATAAATAAAAGCATGTGCGGGAAGACCAACGGGGTCGCCGTCATTGCTGAAGGTGTTGCACATTTGATCGTCTGCGCATGAGATTGTACATATCATTAGGATGCTTGTAATCTTCAGAAGTCGATTCATATCATTTGATCCATTCACTGATAAATCACGATTTGATGAATATCTTCTGGAATGTGAATGAATTTGAAGTTGCAATAATTAATTACTACTCATATATTGAGTAATATAATCGGAAACGGTACTATCAATTCAAGTCACTAGATTCCGAGTCATCAAAAAAACCAAAACAAAGACAACTGTACAATTTCAGTTTCATGTTGCAGGAAGAAGATAATGGTTTTGTTATTACATTAGGATCGAGTTATGCTGGATGAATAATTAAATAGAAATATGTCCCCTGCGTAAAAAAACATGCCCTGATTAACATAGGCATTGCCACTTCAGAGGGAAGCTCAAGTACTCCAAGATGTTCAGATGTGATATCACGAATCCAAGATATTCTTATGCGTGTAAACAATTTCCTTATCACCATTTACTACTTGTCCGCTACCTCTCAGAATCCTGAAAAATGTTGGGATAGATTAGAAAATGTGAAACACGTGAACAAGCAGCCACATCCATGAAGAAAGTATAATGTATATGAATAAGGACGACAATACAGTCATGACTGACTAGACTGATATTGCAAATGGAATTCCATAACAGAGAATGAATATCAAAGAAGCAAATTTCTTAAGCATTAACATACCACCGAGTAGTTAGGAGTCCATCGACTCCAACCGGACCACGTGCATGAATTCTGCTTGTGCTTATTCCCACCTGTACCAATATGTAATAAGATTTTAAACCCAATGTGACATAGTTATTATCATTCATCGCTTGCCAATATGAATGAATCGTACCTCAGCACCGAGCCCAAAACGAGCTCCATCACAGAATCTTGTACTTGCATTGTGGAAAACCGCAGCACTGTGAACAGAATTAGCAACAAGACAGTAAGTTACAATATCTAGATATTCAGGTAAGTATAAGGAGTTACAAAAGAGAGTTATGACAGGCGGTGCTCTCTGCTAATTACTAATGTTGCCAGATCCTCACTGCTTAAGAAGCTAGGTGATTAGAGAAATGCCCACACCAGAGTACTGTTTCTTGGTTGAAGGACCAAATGAAACAACCGGCACAACTCACAAAAATATCCTTACCTATCAACGTGATGTAGGAATATATCAGCTACTTCAAGGTCTTCTGCAACTATGCAATCAGTATGAGCACTGCAATGAGAAAAACTCTGAGTGAGTTGATGGCAAAACAAACTAGAAAAATATAAAAGGGGAAGCAAATAAAGGGCAATATATCGTATTGAATAAATTGGGGATTTCATTCAAAAAAGCTACTGAACATGAACTCAGATGACCAAGACAACCTTCCATGTTGATGTATGTGGTCAATTGCAGCATGTACATCATCCACTATTTCAACTGTACAAGCCATTGCGCTATACTCATGATGATATGATGCTGCTTTTGGAATATTCAACAAACTGACTGCTTGAGACCCACCATATAACTTAACACCTGAGAGTAGCAACATTGTGAGTCCAGACTCAGGTTTTAATTGTACTTGCACATGTATATAGATAAAAATGGATTAATAGTTTTCATTGACCATGTGAACAAATATATATATGGAGGAAAAAGTTCTAAAGAGACAAGTCAATTTATCAAGATAATCGAATCTATTAGTAAGGCTAAGTGTTGGAAACTGAAAGCCTTATTTCATCTCTTTTTTTTGATCCAGCTGCTCTGGGTTTTAGAACTAGTTTTCAGTGGACTTATTTGGCATGCTCTAAGTATATCTAGCAAACAATATTCACCCTGACATCTTCTCTACAGAAGGGAAACTAGAACACAAAGAATAGGCCTTAACTGTTTTCATTATATCTATGGCAGTGCCCCACACTAAGTAACCATTGAGAAGTACTATATTTTTAAAGACAATTTTATGGCATTGCCCCACAAACACTTTTTTTCTATATGCAATACTTTTCTAAAGATTTTCAGTTTATTGCAGAATGGACAGCACATGCAGTTTTTCTTACGGCTGTTTACCAAAAATATTGTCAACGGCAAATCTTTGTAGGAATTTCACCATGGTTACATAATCAATGAGGTGTGCGTGTTTACCTTTTTGTTGGAGTTCGGCCACAAGTTCATTTAGTCCGTTACTTGCTAAATCCTTGTGCACAAGAAGAGTTTCCTGGATTTATAGTTTAATCAACATTTCAACAATCTTATGTTAGTTTCCTGGAATATCAAGGTTCATTCTCGAATCAATGTCAGTTAAATGTGAAATAATCCAAGTCAGTACTACCATCGCATTGCAAGCTGCGGGATAGTCTGTCTTCGCATCCAGAATTATGCGCTTAGCCATATCCATGCAAGCTGACTTATCAACATAAACATGGCAAACTCCATCTGAAAAGCAAAAGAAGTTGAGTTTCAATAGGACACAAATGTGAACTCCAGAATGGGAAAACAGAGTATGATACCTGCGTGACCCAGGACAGGAATTTTTGTGGATTCTTTTATTTGGGATACAAGTTTATTGCTTCCTCTAGGGATCACCAGGTCTATAACATCATCGAGCTGAAATATGGTGGGACTTCCTTAGCAGAAATAAAAGGATTACTATCAAAGTTTGAGTCTCAGTACCAACCTTGAGCAAATCAGGAATTTCTTCTCTTGTGGTTACCAGTCCAATTAGCTTTTGACCAACGGTATCAGGTATCGCTGATGTAATGACCTTAAAAAGACGCCCAAACATGAGAATGATAGGGTTGTCAAATGCATCAAGTAAAACAGTAGCAATAATATTTAAGCATGCAATCCATCTGACACAAGGCTTTAATCTTTAGTAAACTGTTCAATTTTCAGCTGACTGGTTTTGTATTGTTACCGTGACTGAAAGACGCAGACACGATTGCGACATAAATTATAGGCCGCAGTAAAAAATTGGAAATACGAATTAACAAAGGAGCACAGTCAACCTTGTGAAGCACTGCATTTGATCGTTTGGCCTCTTTTCCACCTTTCAAAAGTAGCCCGTTTCCAGATCGAATGGCTAATGAAGCAATCTGTTATAGTATGAAACATTAGATTTGAAGCTAAATAACAGATGTGAGTAACAGTTGCTAATATTAAGTTTTAGGAGAAATGTACAAACCTGAACCAAAGCATCTGGACGAGATTCAAAAACAATCAGTAGGACGCCAAGGGGAGATGATGTCTTTTCCAAGATAAGACCCTCAGCAACCTGTGCCAAGGAAAGGGATTCAATAGTTCAAACAACATACTAAAGACTCATGTATGACAAAACTACATTTTTAATCACTTTCCCACTAATTGCATTGCCAACTCAAGCAAGACGTTGAAGAAATACGTTATTCCTTTGTCAATACTCGCTAACCGGTTTGAAATAAACAGTTAAATTAAATTCATCATTTACATAAATTAGCTTACTCAGGGAAGATGATCTTACCTCTGTTCTATTAAGAACTTTACCAATTGGCTCTTCCATGTCCGCTAGCACTCGAATAGATTTTGCAAGAGCAGAGATCTGTTACAGAATTAAAAGGAAGCAAGATTACTGTACCCAGCCCAGAAAAATTTTCATATTAAAGAAACACCTGGTTTCTGTTGACATTATCACTGACCTTTTTAGGAGTTAAAGCAAGGCGTGACACTAATGCCTTATCATATCCAGCCTCTTGTGCGACAGCAATATCAGCTGCATTTTCAGCCATAATTAAACTCTCATTTGCCTCCAGCGCTTTGGCAATCTCCAGCAAAATGTTCCTTCTATCTTCTGAATTAATTCCCTGCAGCATAAAATCATTGATGCATATTACATTCCCAAGTATGTTTGAGAAATGATCTGATTTCACCAGCTGTAGGTCATGTGACGCAGTAGTAAGAAGTAAGAACCCAACAAAACTTGTTAAGAACTATAAGTGGAACAATAACATGTTTTCACAAACCCTGCACCGAACAACAACAACAACCATAATTTTGTTCATAACAACTACAATCTAATTTCTAATTATTGTGTTAAATTGAAATTTGTTGGAAATATGCTGACTTTTACAAGATTATCAGACAGTCTATATATCCCTGACCTGAAGTCGCCGAGAGCAGTCTCTTGCATCAATGGCCATTTGACGCGAATCAATCTCTTTAGTAGGAGTTAGTAGTTTAGCATCTTGATGGAATAAAGTGCCAATGCGTTGCCCGTCGATTACTTTTATGATGCTGTTAGGGGCAAATCCACTGCAAAACATTAGGTAGAATCATTATGCCTCTCCAGTCTCAGTGGAATATATACTTACTTCAATTCTATTGCACTATGCTGAAATTTTGCTCATCTTCTAATGAATTTTTATCATAAAATCCAGAAAGCTATTGAAGAAAATTTCCAATTTCTTCACTAGATGATAAAACCTGTAGCATTGGTGTGGTGTTAGATACCTAAAGGATAAGTAATAAATGAAGGTTTATTTGTCACCCGAGCCTAAACTTTCATTAATTCTGTTCCGGTTTTTAAAATTGATATTTTGATAGGTGAAATTTTGACGTGCAAGCTAAAAACATGAATTAATAAAATACAATTAAAAACTTCAAATATGAAAAGAAACTGTATGAGCTTCTAAAATACCTTTACATAAAAATTAACATGCTAATTTACCTTCAGAAATTATCAATTAGAATTTCACCAACTGCAAAGTGACACACTGGCTTACATTTATAACAGTCAGGGTATACCTGGTAATCACAACAGGCACGCCAGCGTATGCAGCACAAACTGCCGCTTTAACTTTCGCTGTCATACCGCCTCTTCCCAACCTAGATTTGTCACCAAATGTAATTTGGTCCTGATGTTCTTCTTTAACATATGTATATATTAGCTTCGACTTGGGGTCACTTGGAGGGCCACTATAGAGACCATCGACATCGCTCAACAAAACAAGCAAATCAGCTTTCAGTTCCAGTGCCAACAAAGCTGCTAGACTGTCATTATCCCAAAATATACCAAACGAATCCTACATGTGATGATAACAATTATAATCAGATTGAAAATTTATTTACAGTGGTCATTCAAACTGACGGACGTGAAATGCCAACGTTAAGCATCCGTCAGCGAAAAAATTGCGAAAACATGATAGCAACGGGTACTCAGGCAATAAAGTGTTTCAAATGTTTCCCTATATAACAAATACCGAAAAATCATATTTTCAATCAGAGATTATAATTGCTAAGCTGCGACGGGTTATGAGCGCACAAAACACGAGCATTTCTACAAAAGAAACTCCTATAAAAACTAGAACTTATGACATCAACCATCAGTTTGGAGAGAGAGGAACCTCATAAGGTGCTCTCCGTGTACTTATTGCATCGTTTTCATTAAATATAGGAATGACTTTGAGATCCAGTAGTGAGTTCACAGTTTGTGAAAGCTGCTGCCGGAAATCTGGATTTCTGAAATCATTGTCCGTCACAAGAAGTTGGGATGAGTTGACATCAAGCTGCAAATTGTGAATTTCAGGTATTAAAAGCTGAATTTCGGCCAAGCACAGACAATGCAACTAGTAGACAAAAGAAATCCTCAAATGATAAAACAATATAGTGACGCAATCAAAACAACTGGGTTCCTTCTGTTATAAACAAATACAATAATACCTGACTAAACAAAGCATCATAGAGAGCCATGAGACTGCTTTGTCCAACAGCGGCGCATGCCTTGCCATCAATTTCATGTTGAGGTTTCTGGAGGTCAGCCAAGCTGCGACAACATTAAGGTAAGCCACTACACGAGTTTTGCCTTGTAAACAGATTAAGAGTTATCAGCACATGTAGCTGAGAATGAACACATTTTATTTTCCTTTTTTTAATTCAGCTGAATCACCCATACATAAAGTTGTGGCTAGAGCATAAGAGTGCAACTAAAATAAATGGTGGCATAGTTGACAATTCCAATACAAAATCAAACTCTATACTTTGTTTAGCACATTAAATATTAATTGAAACAAGTTAACAAATAACCTGCTGTTGATCAATTTTCTGAATCTCAGTCGTTGACGTCCAACACCAACGGCTCCAGATGTGACCAAAATAACCTCAAAGCCTCGTGAGCTCAACTCCTTGAGCTGCAGACCAATTAAACTCTAAATATAAGACCACAATAATACTAAAAATACACATTAGGACTAAACTAGAAAAAACATAATTCAAAGAAACTAATCAGGACTCAAGCTCCTCTGATATTTAAAAATACATCTCTTATTCAAATTCAGTCAATATACCAACGTGAGCATCACAATTCACAACACAACACATACCTGCTCGCAAAGCGCTCCAATTCTACCAAGAGCCAATCTGCCATCTCCTCGAGTCACTACAGCTGTCCCAACCTGCAAAACACATTCTAGTCAACATGATGAACATTACCATAAGCAAATCAAAGCAACTCAAAATTAGAGGTTTATATACATACTTTGACAATGACACGCTTGCAATCTTTGACGAACTGGCGTGTTGGATCCATTTCGATTTTGATCGACGGCGACTCCAGCTAGGGATTTGGATTTATTCAGAATGAGAGATTGAGAAGTGGAGGCAGAGTAGGATTTAGGGTTTTTATACACATCACCTCATCTCTCCAACTCAAATTAAAATCACAAAAATACTTGAATTTTTTATTTTTTTCTATGAAATTTTGTAATTAAATAAATTTGAATAAGTCATCATTTTATTAGCTGAGTTCTTGAATTTGCTTTTTGTAAAGCTGTGTTACGATTACCGATTGTCGGTGTTAATCAAATTTTTTTTGACTAAATTACCTTTATTTTGAAGTTTAGATGAATTAATGTTGAGGTTCATATAGTAATTTTGATTTTTAAATTTCTCAAATTTCCAAATTATATTAGAGTTAAGCGAAACCTAAAAATAATGGGTTGTGAAACATATTTTAGTAAAAATCATCGGTAAGCACCGATAGGCGATCATCAGATAATTATCTATTTCCGATGATTGTTCATAACAAAAAATAATTATCCGGATGAATATCTATTTCTGATCTTGAAGGACACAAAAAAGTTTGGAAATTGTTTAATTGGGATATATTATTATAGAAATAGGCTTTGGAATATATACAAACTTAAAATAGATTGTGCACACATTACAAGAATGAGATTGTCTTGCGATACAATTGGCGTTGATTTGATTTGGCAAGAATTGTAAAATGGAACTTGCCAATGATCCGTTCTTACATTTAGACTAAGACAAAACAAGATAATGCTGTTTAAAGGATTTATTCTTAAAAAATAGGATTTTAGAATAACATAAAAATTGACCGGAAACTGTAAGCTGTACCTGATCCTGATCCACAAATTCTAACATCTACATTTAGGCTACAATTGTGTGAAAATACAATTGGTAAAAATGATATTGAATGAAAAGTAACCAAGTGATAATAGGTTGGCCGATTAGGCAAGAGTTTTAGTTTGAACCTCTACATTATTGATTTTTTATCGGAAACCATCTTTCTGATCGTTCAATTTTATTACGAAAGCACTATTTCAATTTTTTGATATAACATCCTCAATTTTAAAATCATTAAGTCGTGACACACTATCACTTTTTCCGTAATTTGTGCCGTTAAATTTGGTGTTGACTAAGTTGACTAAGTTGACTTTGGATAAAAACCTAATTACAATATTAGCAAAATTACTTACGAAATTAGGTAACTAACTGATAAGAACCTCGAAAGGCCTTATCGAAATGAGAGATTGGAGAGTGCGTGATTTGGTGGGTGTTTGCGGAAGTGTAGTGGATAAGGGTCAAACGGCCAAAAGAGAGTGCAATTGCGGTTAATGCTTCGATACCCCTTGCACAAAGGTAACGCTGCCCCAAGGCTTAGCCCATCTACACACTAATGAGATGCAAGAAATCTGGCCATGAAGACTTTCATTAGATATTTGCGTCAGGAAAGATTACATAAGGGAAGACCTTTATATAGACTACAAAAAGGGGGAAAGAGCCCAAAATATCTAGCATGGGGGAGTCCAAAGGGCAGGGACAAGGCTGTTGTGCGGAGGCTGCTGCGGCAGGGCTGAGGTGGCAGCAAGTGGATGTGCAAGTGGGCTGCAAGATGGCTGGACATTTGCGGACAATCTGCCTGCGTCTTCGGGAGGTCTCTTCGGATGCCTTTGGCGCCCGCGGTCCGCGTAAACTCGGCCGCATTAGCCGCAATATGCGCTGCCACAGCAGAGAGCAGCGTGTACCGCAGATCGAGAGGTCGCCTTTGACGCCTCGGCAGCTCGGTCGTTTCGGCAACAAGCCTCGGCACATAAGGAGTCCTCGACTCAGATTTTTCCGGAGGACGCCTCGGGGCCTTACAAGTGCATTGTCCGCATTTCCTCGGTATTGGACAGCGTTTCCGAGGGATTCCTCGGCAAAGAGATGCACAAGCTGGCCTTCGATTATGCGATTCATTACACTAACTAATCTAATCACAAACCCTAACAAATCAAGACTCCCCAATCCTTCATGACTCTTTCCAACACGCGGCATTTTTTATATGAAAAGAGTTTTTTACCGAAAATTGATCGTCTAATAGGTCAATTTGAATAAAAACCCCCTCCCACTTTTAAAAATAAATACTGTTCAAATCAGTTTTTATTTACCACAACCACTCCGTTATTGTTTAGTTATTATTTTGGTTAATTTTAACTATTGACTTTGTTGACCACTCAATATTTCATAATTATATGGATAAATAACTCATAATTAACTCTTAATATAAATT